>JACEVL010000547.1:805000-814410 GCA_020284085.1 Aporrectodea caliginosa | reverse complement strand
TTAGTATTTATCTTAGCCTATTCTACCGCTTATCTTATCTTTATCTTAGCTTATTTTATCGCTTATCTTATCTTTATCTTATGTTATTTTACCGCCAATCGCACCCATTATCTTAGCTTATTAACCTTTGTCTTACGCTGTATTACCGTTTATCTTACCTTGTGACATGAAATGGACATCAGAACCGCAAAGTTCGTGAGATGATTGCACTCGCAGATGGTGTGAGTAGAGTTGGAGGATACTTTCCAACAACCCTCCTTCGACCAATGGCCCTCAAACGTCCTGAAAAATGGTTTAAATTAAGACACAATTTACTATAGTCTGAACGACACAGAACAGCGTGGAAAATACGGAACACAACAAACGACCTCAAAAGAAAAAAGAACATGGAAATAGAGCAATAGCCTACATGAAAACATAGATAGGTAATACACGGATTGATCGAACCGCAAAGAGAATAACAAAACTACATAACGGTTTATAACGTCGTCGAGCAAAACCGAATAAAATAAAACAAATGAAAAACTAAATTGAATAAGGTCGAGAGCACTATCAGACAGATGGAGACCGTAGGCCATAATTTATTATATGAAACAAAATTGAAACAGAATAGCAATGCTGAACTGTGAAAATTTTTTAACATTAACTTGCTTCTGTGTCCGTGACTTGAGTTGACCTATCACCCTAGATAGCTCTCTCACCTTCACTGAACAAATATCCAAGCTAACCCTTTTTTCTTAGTTCCAACTTAGGCGCCTCAGGGCTATTCGCAGATCTGTTTCCTCCTCTACCTTCACCTTAATTGTCAAACCTTTTGTCTGTTCTCGAATTGACTATTGCAATTCTCTCCTTTTTGGCTTACCCAAGGTTCTTCTATCTCCTCTTCAGTCTGTACTGAATGCTGCTGCGAGACTCATGCGCTTACATTCCCTGATTCTCTCACATCTCTACATTTATGGCTGAACAACTTCATTGGCTACTTCTATCTGCGCGCATCCATGGCAATTTGAAGTTTTCTTTCTCGTGCTCAAATCTCAACTGCTTCTTGCCCCAAAATATCTTTTTCACTAAATTCTCATTCCCTCTCTGTCACCTCTTTGCGTCCTCTCAGATCCTCAGACCGGCTTGACCTTTTTGTTCCCCGTGCTAGGACCACAATGGCTCAATCCAGATCCTTTGCCTGCATAGGTCAATCTCTGTGGAATGGACTTTCTCCTCTAGGCTTTACCATCCTCTCTGGTGTCATCTCTACCTCCTTCTCTCACCTTAAAACCTTCCTTTTCTCTCGGAGTACCTCGCACTGGGAGCGCTTGTGAAAGGCGTATGCTGTAAGAAGCGCTTTGTAAATGATCAAATACAGTACTATACAATACGATAGAGTGAAGAGTGTTTCTTTTAAAATCAAAGAAGAAATATCTTACTCTTTCGAATATTTCCAAAAGACGCAGACTGGATTGGAGAAGTTTTCCTGGAACAAGAAAATGAAAAATGTTTGATGGATGGATTGGGACGAATGGATTGAGATGGATGGATTGTAATACATGGATTGCACGGATGAATTTGGAATGGATGAATTGGATGGATGGAGGATAGATGGATCGTGATGAATAGATGGATTGAGAATTGAGATGAACGATTTGGAATGGATGGATCGTGATGAATGGATGGATTGTTGTGGATGGATTGGGATGGCTGAATTAGGATGAGAGGATGGATCGTTCAATGTATGGATAGAAAGATTGATGAATGGATGTGTGAAGTCATTCAGTCAGTCAGCCAGTCAGTCAGCCAGTCAGTCAACCAGTCAGTCAGTCGACTTATCTCTATACCTTTTTGTGTTCCAGGGTGTATTTGACCGGATTCTTTAGTTCAGCGTCTTTTTCGGATCGCGAGACAATTGAGATTGACATTACTCTCGTATTGACGACTGTTTTAGCAGTGGCTTCAGAACAGAAATCGTTTTCAGCAGAAGATGACGAATTCATTTCTGCTGTCGTTGTTGTGTTAGATGGAGATTCCGTCGCAGACTCGTTTACATGCAGCCACTGTGCTATGCCATCGTAGAGTGCAGCCGTCACGCGTCCTACACCTACACCACATTCATAACAATAGTTGTGAAGTTTTGATTATAATTGTAATTGAACAATTATACAGGGCCGCTCAGGGACGCGGTGGTGTAGCGGTATGTTCTGTCATTCTCTGCCTTGTAACCTTGTAGGGTCGCAGGTTCGAATCTACCTCAAGCCACTGCTCAGCGACACCAGGACAAGTTGTTCCTCCACAATTGTCTGTGAGGAAGGCAACGGGAAACCACCTGACACATGGCATCCCTGGATGACATAAAAGCCAAAGGAACTGCCTTCGGGCGGAGAAGCTTATCATTATCATCATCATCACTGGGCCGCTCATAGAATAAGACAAATCATTTATGATGTCAAATGCCATTACGAAACTAGGATTACAACCACTTGCTTCCTTTAGTCACTTGTTTTCGTCTTGGAAAGGGTCACTGTGTTGTCCTCGACCGTTAATCACAGATGGCGCGTCAATCTACCGACCAACACGCGACGAATGCCTCTTATACGTACTCCTTGTACGAATAGCCGGAGGCTGCCGGACGTGCGTCATCTACTACCAATGAGGGACTGCTCAGCGGCAGCGTCAGATGTGTGCGAGCGCTGTCACCTATCGCCGCTCTACCTATCGACGTAACTTGGCTCGGAGACTCTAAACATCCACGCCATCTGTCATCTATCGACGAGAATCCTTTGGTTGGTTCTACGTGTGTGCGTGGGCCCGCCACTTATGACTCTTGCAGCTGTGTGCATGGTTTTGCTAACTGATGTAATGTATTCGTTCGTAAAGACATTTAGCATCAGAAAGGCTATATATAGCGTCTCTGATACAGTTTTGTCTTTGAGTGGCGCTATGCAAAGCAATCAAAGTTGCCTAGAAGAGTCGCAAGTGGTGGACCCACGCACACACGTTGACCCAACCCAAAGGATTCCCGTCAACAGCTGAAAGATGGAATCATATAGTTTCATAACATTTGTATTAATTAAGACAAAATCTGGAAATATCACTGTTGAATTTTTATTTATATATTATTTATTTTACTGTAAATAATATGATAGATCCCTTTAAGCATGCGGAAGTCTGATGGCTTCAAGGGTAATGAATGTAAGATACAGCGTGTATGGCTTTTAGGGTAAGGAAAGTTAGGTACAGTGTGCATGCCTTCCTTGTTAAGGACAGTTTGGAACAGCCTGTAAAGTAGGGTAACATATGACAGCCAGGGTAGGATACTGTAGTATGGAATTAAGCATCAGAAGACAAGGCAGATTCTTATAGGGTAGAATAGGGTAGGTTAAGTATTTTATGGTACGGTAAAGTCGGGCAGGGCATTGTAGGGTTGAGTGGATGTAGGGTAGGGTAGGATACATTATATCAAGAAAAAGCATGACGGGATAGGGTAATATGGAGTTAAATTGATGTTGGCAAAGCCCGATGATTTAGAGTAGAATGGAGAAATGGTCAGCTAGGATGTGGCAAAGTAGAATTGAGTAAGATAAGGAGGGTTAGGCATGGTATGACAGACATCCTTATATTGGGTAGAAAATGGTAAGGCAGGTTTATGGAGGCAAAGTAGAGTAGGGTTGGGTATGGTAAGGTAGAGTGGGGTAGGGTGGAGTCTACATTGAGACGGTTACGGTGTAGGGACCTTGAGCAAGTCCCTCACTCACAATTGTTCAGCGCCATAGATTTATGCTTGGTCATTTGATAGTGGCGCTTAACAAAAGCGTCATAAAACTAATAATAATAATAATAATATAAAACAATGACCATGATAATGATAATGATGATGATGGTTGGTGGTGGTGGTGGTGATGATGATGATGACGATGATGATGATGATGGTGGTGGTGGTGGTGGTGATGACGATGGTGGTGGTGGTGATGATGATGATGATGATGATGATGATGATGATGATGATGATGATGATGATGATGATGATGATGATGATGATGATGATGATGATGATGATGATGATAAAGATACCGTTCTCTTTCCTGATGTCCTCGTAACTTAGCATAGCAGAGTCAGTCTTGTGATCACTGATGCTGAAGGCGGCCGGACTCGTTTCAGTAGCAGCCATAACATTTACCAGCACATCTGGAAAGCGAACCCAGACAACATCCGCTTATCTATCGGTCGGAATGAGATTGATGCATGGCTGGATAGAAATGATTGAATCACTGATTGATTGATTGACTGACGGAATTGATCAATAGTATGGAATCGTGCCTGGCATTGCTTGTAATGTACAACATGGCAACTGTAGGTTTGCATTGCATAGCACGGCATAGCTTAGCATATCATAGCACATCACGGCGTAGCATAGCGTATCACTACATAGCACCCATACGGTAAGATAGAGCTCGTGTTCATTGATCCCATTAGAAAATTATAGCAGAACATAGCATATTAAAGCATAGTATGGCATAGCATATAGAGCACAGAATAGTAAAGTATGGAATAGCATAGCTAGCATAGAATAGTAAAGTAGAGCATCCCAGTTAGACCAGAATCGTCAAGTATATCATGGCCTGGCTAGCACAGAACAATAAAGCATAGAATAGCATACTAAAATTCATATAAAAGTTACCATAGACTAGTTAAGCATAGCATATCTTGGCATAGCTAGAATAAAACAGTAAAGCATTGCATAACAAAGTTAGCATAGAACAGTAAAGCCAGGTACGGCTCTGTAGCGTAACACAGGATAGCACAACACAGCACAGCATGTCACAGCATAGACAGCAGTATAGACAGCACTGCGCGGCAAAGCACAGCATAGCATATCATAGCGTAGCACGGCACAGCAGAGCACATCACAGCGAAACACAGCATAGCATATCATAGCGTAGCACGGCACAGCAGAGCACAGTGCCACACAGCACAGCATAGCATAGCACAGCATAGCATATCAGAGTATAGGACGGCACAGCACCCCACAGCACAACACAGAACTGTGTTGCACCTGATGTGTGTTACCTATGTTATGTCTTATCGGTTCTATGACAGTTCATACCGCGATACTTGATACCACGACAGTTAATACCTGACAAATAATCCCTATCACACTTAATACCGATGACATTTAATCCCAACGACATATAGTCACACGAATTTCCATACCGAGACAGTTAGTGCTAAAAAATCAAAATTTAAGTTTGATTTATTTAAATTAAGTAAAAGCAATCGAACAGCAGTAGATCTATGCACTATTAATATTTTGATCGTTACGAATTTTCATACCGCGACATTTAGTGCTTTGCTACTACATCCGAAAATCGCTTCCATGGTCACATAAAATGTAATCGGTTTAAAATCGGTTTAGAACAAATTCCTGAGACGCGCAATTCATAACGAGACTCGACTTCATATAATTATAAAGAACAAAAGTACAATCTATGTGTACAATCGTGCAATCGGTGTACATTTATTATGTCGTGGGACTAATTATTGTCGTGGAATCAAATGTCTTCGGTATTAATTGCCGTGGAATCAATGCTCATTGGGACTAATTGTCGGCGGGACTAATTGTCCGGTATTAAGTGTCACGGTAATAAGTGTCATGGTATTAAGTGTCGTGCTACCGTCTTATCCTTACCTAGACCTGGGGCTGTTCCTCTGAAGTTCAATGCTTCATCAGTGGAGTTGGCGAGGAGGGCAGAGCTGGATTCGACGACGTAGAGCAGACGGGTGGCTGTCGACGACTGGTTGATACGAGGAAGGTCCATCCAGGTCTTGGTCACATCCGGTTGCAGAAGGTTGCTCGTCGTGTTGATCACCACCTGAGAATACCACCACCGCCAACAGCCGAACATAGTCATATTCATGTAATATTCATGAACATCATCGTCATCGTCACCGTCACCATCACCATCACCATCACCAACATCATCATTATCATCATCATCATCATCATCAATAACAGCATCCGCATCCCACAATAACATCCTCCTCCTCCACATCACTACAGTGTGATTCTCCATACAGGTTTTATTTTAGTTATAGTTACAGTTATAGTTAGTATTGTTTTTTAGTTATAGTTATAGTTATAGTTAATGAATTTTTATTTTAGTTAATTTTAGTTATTACTTAATTACAATAATTAAGGCTATAAGCAAAATTGTGCGTATTAACGTGCTGTTTCACAATTTGCTCAGAGCTTTGAAAGCATTTGAAGCATGGGTGGATTCAGCTTCATGAATACATGAGTTTCCAAAGTAACTGACAAATTGCATAATAAAAATACCGCATTTTTCGTTCTCATGTATGTCGAATCGTCCATATCGCACTTCCTATTTTAATATTTTGTATAAAGATGAATTTTCGTTATTGTTATTTTCGTTATAGTTATTGTTGTAGTTAATGATACTTTTTAGTTATAGTTATAGTTATCGTTAACGAAATCATTTTATTTTCGTTAACGAACATTTTCGTTATCGTTATCGTTAACGAGAATCACACTGCATCACTATCACACCATAACACCACTACCTGCTTCCAGCAACAACATTATCATCATAATCATAGTCATGAGCAATAGAAGCAGTTGAAACGTGAAATTATTGCCATCATTATTATCATTTTCTTCGTCATTATAATCATTATCATAAACAGCAACATCATTGTCATTATCATCATCGTCACATTCATTACCACAGCAACAAATCACATCGACATCGTCCTCTAAAGCATCACCTACACCATCGCCATCGTGGTCGCCGTCATCGTCATTATCGTCATCATCATCATCATCAACACCACCATCATCATCATCAATCACCAACATCAATCTTCATCATCATCGACATTGTTATCATCGTCATCATCATTATAATCGTCAGAATCACCACCACCATCATCACCGTCATCATCACCACTATCAACTTCATCATTAGAGTCATTATTATTGACATTGTCATCATCATCATCATCATCATCAATGACATGGTCGTCATCATCATTAATGACACTTTCATAATCATCATCATCATCATCATAATCATTATCAATGACACTGTCATCATTCGACATCGTTGATACCTCATTGATCCTCTGAGCATCCGTGACATTAATCTGACTTTTCCTTTCGGTCAAATCGATCGCTTCGACCATGACCTTCGTCAGTAGCGCAAGGTCACCGCCGTAGAGGTCTCCATCCTTTGATACGGTCGCCAGTCCATCCATCAACTCATGGACACCGTCCAATGAAAAGGTACTCCTCAGAATATCCATCTGAACGAAGCGCAAATGACTCATAATAATTAATAATCATTTCAGTGATAATAACAACAATAATAACAATAACAATAACAATAATAATATTAATAATAATAATAATAATAATAATAATAATAATAATAATATTAATAATAATAATAATAATAATAATAATAATAATAATAATATTAATAATAATAATAAAAATAATAATAATATGATAACGATTGCTTGTCCTGGACAGGGCTTCAAGAGCCTCAAATGAAGTGTATGCTTACAATCAACCAATCAACCCCCGCAATAATTCTCTGAAAATGGCTCTCATGCGCAAGACAGTAGACCTATAACAATTTCATACCGGGGCGCAACAATAAATATCAGCAATATTTATATACATATATGTATATACTGGACAGGGCTTCAAGGGTATATATATGTATACATGTATATAATTATATATATATATATATATATATATATATATATATATTAGCCTATATATTTGCGTATAACTTAAATCGCGATTAATAAGTAGGTACGTCTGGGATCTCGGTCTAATTGTGAGCAAATATAATTATATCTATGCATGATATTTTACTAAATTGTATGCGTACCTCATACACGTAGCCTAAAATCAACCGATAATATATATAATACATATTATATACTGCTATACATCGACTGGTTTTAGACTATGTGTAAGATTCAGATCCCTTACTGTAGAGTAGACAGCCATGTTCATAGGGCCCTTGAAGATTTCCGGAATGCGTTGTGTAAAAGTCCAGATACAATGCGTAGATAACATACCTTGCGTTGCACCTGAAGCATTTCCTCGGAGACACAGTCGCTCAAGTCTGGCACACTGGTCCACTTGGCCTGCTTCCCGCAGGTTCTCTTTGCATTATTCACTGAAGCGGAAAAAGACCAGACACAGTCGTTTAGACAAGACGGCCATTTAGTAAAAACGAAGAACGCCAAAAAAAACAATGGCATGGAAAGAAATCTGGCCGAAGATAATGTCACAAAGTAAAGGGATGAAGCAGGAAGAAAGTACCTTAATAGATGATTCCATTGTTTGCTAGAAAACCTAAAACAAAAGGAAGAGCAGTCCCTTACGCTAGTCATGAGGCAGCCATGGGCAGGGGTGTCCATCCTATGGGGGGAATGAAGCAGAAATCTTCATAGCCTTTTCAGGGGGGAACGAATTTTTTTAGTACATTAGACGTCTGTTCAGTTTTTTTCATCTAATAAATTATTTGATGTGTTTTTAATTTGATGCGGCTCAGCTGATACGTCAGTGCAGTCAGAAACTGATCAAAGAAGATGAATATCCATGGCTGTCTCTATAATAGTTACACAATTACAACGATTTGCAACGACCCACGATGTTTTTTCGAACTTTCCGGTTCATCGAGCAAGACGTCCACTTAGGCAACATGACCAGAAAACTGAGAAAGGGATTATAAAATGTAGTGCTCAGTACTGTAGCATAGACCACTATCGTATTGGTGTTTACTATACAACACTGGATGTACGGTTGCTTGTCAAATACAGGACCGTTTCCATGATGACATGCTAGGTATTTTTGAAAAATGGATCATTTTAGGCTACGCCAAGGAAGAGGATAGCGTACCGACAGACAGTGCATGTAACTAACCTGTGTAACTCCTACGACCTAGACCCACAGGCCACAGATAGTGAAAACCGAGTTCCAGGAGTTTCGACATGCATAGACCTATCGCGCCGTGCAAGACATTGTGCCACTTAAAGAATTGATTCCCGACGATTGAAAACTAGAACTGAATGAACTATATGATGAAGGCACAGGCAGCGACGACGATGACGAGCAAAAGACGCATCTGTGAACAGGACAGTGGATTGAAAGCTTGCTACGTTAAGCTATTACGTGTAATATGGCAACTTTCACTCTTTCAGGCTATCCCACGCTCACCAGCTTGTACAAAATCATGGTATCCCTTGCGGTGACCAGTTGCTCAGCTGAGCGAGTAATGAATCGCATTCACATTACAAAACTGGACGAAATAATTGTTGATCGCTTGGCTACGCACTCTGCTGCTCAGAAGAAGCACATATTGTAATATTAGTGCCTACGTTAT
>JACEVL010000547.1:797500-802500 GCA_020284085.1 Aporrectodea caliginosa | reverse complement strand
TACGCAGAATTAGGCGTTATGTGCCCATGTCTGCAAGAATATCTTTGGCAAATGCATTAGTTTCCAGTCGCCTAGACTATTGTAACTCGCTTCTTACTGTTATCAATAAATCAAACATACTGAAGCTGCAGAGGGTTCAGAACTCTTTGGCTAGAGCCATAGCTAATACATCAATATATGAACATATAACCCCTGTGCTTAAATCTCTGCATTGGCTTCCTGTTCAGCAAAGAATTCGTTTCAAACTGGGGCTCATAGTTTATAAAACTTTGAACTCTGCCCAACCACAATATTTAAAATCTGTTCTTATTCCTCTGACTTATCATTATTCAATGAGGTCATCTGATTGTCTTTGTCTGGTCATACCTAAATCAAGAACTGTTCTCGGTGAACGAGGTTTTTCAGTATCTGGACCTACTTTTGGAACTCTCTTCCTGTGTCTGTACGCTGTGCTCAGTCGCTTGTGTCATTTCGTTCTCGGCTGCAAACTTACCTCTTTCAAATTGCTTATCCACCTTAGGCTGCCTCTCTGTCTCTTACGGAATGATCTTCTGGATGTTGACCTGATTACGAATTGTTTTGATGCGCCGTCGGTTGATGCCTTGTGCATTAGACACCGGCGCAATAGAAGTTGCTAATTACATTACATTACATTACATTACATTACATTACATGCGGCCCGACGTAAATTTCAATCTACGCAACGGTCTAAACACAATATGATATGAAAAAGTTAGTACATTTCCAAATTGCTTTAAGTCGTCTTAGGACGGGCAACAATCATTTAAACAACATCAACAGGCGGCAATTTTCTTTACAGCACCACCTATGAAACGCAATGAGTATATATAGCGTTGCCAAAAAATTTCCTTCATGACATTATGACATTTATGTTCCTATAAATTATTTTTTTATTATTTTTGTTGTTGTTGTTCTTGCTTCCACTATGAGTCGTGTTTACTGTTGCGGTAATAGTATTCTCCGCGGTAATAGTATTCTCCATGGCAATGCCGGAATTGTACATGAAAGGGCTAGACTCATGGTTGGCTGGGGATAGGATATACAGCATCAGTGTAAATGCCCTGTGGTGACCGCCCCACTACGGAGACGCCTTCATTGTTCTACGACCATACGACCAGCTACTGAAATGCCGCTCTACGCTGATCTGGTAGCGCGAAGGATTTAAGGACGCTGCGATTTCCACCATCAACCTGGAGGGGTCAGTTGGTGAGCGTAGCCGTGTGCTGCGAGCCTTCATTATTTTGGCTGTCGTCATTCATTACCTACACGGTACAGCCTACCATCGCATGCAGTGAACTCTTGCACGATCAAGCCTCACAAGATAGCGTGGAATGACAGCTGCATTGTTCCTTCAAGCATTCACGCGGGAGTGGGCAAGCCCTTTACAGACCACAGACTCTTCTGAACCTAAGACTAAACAGACCAGTCCAAAGCCTGGTTATTAGAGTAGGGCGACGTCAACGGCCCTGTCACGCAGCCTTGAAATGCCGTTAAACAGTGGATACTACGACTAACATAGCAAAGCTTTCTGATGATGGTCGGTCATCCAGAAAGGGTAACCACTGGATGTCGACTGCGCTGAAGACCTGAGAAAGAAGGAAAGGCTGTGTGCGAAGCGAATACCGAACCATTGATAGTTTAAACGGATAGCACAGGCGACAGGAGAGAGGTATGCCTTTATTACACGTTCTATTGGCGCCCATTCGCAACGGCAAGCGTTGGCGAAGAATTTCACCCGATCAGTTCATTAAAAAGGAGCATGATCGAGGCCACATGGTCACTCTAGCACGGGCCGTACACGGGGACCTTAATGATTAAGTTTCCATGGCTGTCTTAATTTTGTTTATCTCCAATAAATGACACGTAACTATGCCGAAGTAAAGAAATCAAAAGCTGGGGAGCCTTACCTGTGAAATTGAGTGTTCGAATTGTAGTGGTAACTGGTGTATTTATCGGGGAATATCGAGCAGTTGTCTGAGTTACTTGGGTTGGTATATTTGTGCCATATTGTAGAAGCTGTACGAGTAGTAGAAGTTGAAATTGCATTTGTAGTGGGAATTAAATTTGATGCCCGCGCGGTCACTGTTGTCGAAACTTCATCAACTAACTAAATTGACATGCATTTAGCCACGGAATATCATTGTACATACTGGTCCAGTTAGCTATATTAGTAACAGCGTAAGCTGCGTCAGTGCGTCTCCTGCGCCTCTGTGGAAGACAGCGTGCGGATCGCGGTTCGCGTCCCAGTGCTGGCTTATTTAAGAGATTTAAATCTCTGGCTGTATCATGTTCCATGCACGGGGAGTCGGGGACCATTCATGGCGTGGAATCTATTCAAACAGCATACGGTGTTGAAGGATCTCACCCGATCAATTCATCCAAAATATAAGTTGGGTCGCGGCTATACGGTCGCTATAGCACTATTCGTACACGGCAACCTTACATGATTAAAATTCCATCGCTGTCTTGATTTTATTTGCTTGAGGCAAATATCTTCAATAAATTACACGTAACACTGTCAAAGGAAAACAATGAGAAGCGGGGGAAACCTTACCTGTGAAATTGAGATCTCCAATAATTGTAGTGGTAAATGGTATATTTGTCTGGGAAAATCGAGCAGTTGTCTCAATTACTTGAGGTATTATAAATGCGACATTGGCTATAATAGAGGCTGTACCAGTAGCTGAAGTTGAAGCTGCACTTGTAGTGGGAGTTAAATTTGATGTTCGCGCGGTCATTGTTGTCGAAACTTCAGTCTCTAAAACAATTAACAGGCATTTAGCCACGAAATACCACTGTACATGATACTGGTCCAGTTAGCTACATTGGCTGCGTCTCAAGCGCCTCTGTGTAAGAGAGCGTGCGGATCGCGGTTCGCTTCCTACTGCTGGCTTATTTCAGAGATTTAAATCTCGGGCTATTGCACGTTTTGTGCAGGGAGACCACAAATGAGGTTGCGCCCTTTCGCAAGGGCGCGCGGTGGTGATGGATCTCACCCGATCAATTCATTGAAAAATTAGCAAAGTCGGTCGAGACCATTATGAGGCCTCTATAGAATGACGTATATATTTGCATTTACATTTAGAGCTTTTCGAGTTCAACTGCAGCCAAGGGTTCAGTAGTACTTCATCTCCCGCTATAGCCACGTCACTGTTGGGGGCCGTGGCGCATTGGATAACATCTGGCACAGAGACCGAGAGGTACCGAGTTCGAGCCCCCGTTGGGCGGATATGCTTTGTAGGCTGCTATTAGCGCCGTTGTATTGCAAGCTGTCTGTTCTGTTAGTAGTTAAGATTTAAATTGCATAACATGTAAATGTACAGCGCAGTGCGTTTGTCAGGCGCTTATTAAAGAAAAGATAAGTTTATTATTATTATTATTATTACTATCACCCTCATCGTCACTTCCCGTTCTACTTATCAGTCAAGACTCGCATGGCGTCAGTTATTTCCATGACGTAATGCACTGCGGACAAAAATAGTTTCGATATGACTCGCTATGCCAGGCTACGTCCCGGATTTTCGCCCTATCAGGCAGGAACAGCTCTTCAACGAGATCCCCACCGCACTTCGACCTTCTCTCTAGCATAACATCCGTCATTTATGTCCGGGTTTAACTGCCTCAAAGTTACCACCCAGTTCACATAATTATAAAATTTAGAAACGTAAACAGTGGCCATTTTGCGTCATTAAAATCAGTTAAATCATTTGTTCACAACAGTCATAGGCTTTCATGCATCAGACGCCTCTGCCCTAAGGAATGAACTGTCACTCTCTCCGTTGCTCAAATTCACTCCGTCTATACACTGTGGCTCAACTTCACTTCTTTCCTTTAAAAATCGCCTCAAAGCTCACTATTTCTTCTCCTTGGCTTTCAAGCACCTGGATATCTAACTGCATCTTCTCCATCTCTTTCCCTGGACTCAGTTTCCCCGTAGACTGTTTCCGTCATCTAAAGCAGGGCTTCGACTGCGACTGCGTGAGAGGGGCGATCTCTGCATGCGACGGATGGGAACACGATTCTGCGACCGTGCCTTCTGGGCTTTCGGTCCCAGGTGCTGGAAAAGTCTTCCTTCTTAGATACGTTCTACCGATTCCATTAAGTACCTCTAGGCAAAACTAAAGACCATCTGTTCACGATGGCTTACTCCGCTCGATGTCATAGCTTTCTATAGGAGCCCTTGTAGCGGCATGGCTATACAATACAATACAATACAACTGTAATTTGATAATGCCCTCCTTACAAAGTTCAGAAGTGCACATTGAAGCTGGGCAACTATTAAGAGCCATAAATAGACTGAAAGAGGTAGGTTTTAAGTTTGGAGCGAAAGACAGTCTCGCTAAGAGAGTTGCGAACATGAGGAGGTAGAGAGTTCCAGATGGAGGGACCGGCAACTGTGAATGAGCGACGGCCAAAAACAAGACGCGTACCAGGAACAACATACTTTCCAGTAGATGCTGATCGAAGAGAGGAGCGACCTTTAACAGAGTTGCAAGGTGTACAGCATTGCTTTTAAATTCTTCTTCTTCTTATAATTATTATTATTTTTTACAAGGATCGCTCAGGTGGCCTAAAAATGTCCGGAGACTGCTGGAAAAGAATTATTATTATTATTATTATTATTATTTTCTTTTTTTTTTCGCCCGAGGTATATATAATCCCTCAGGCTCTAAGAAACTATATGAGGAGCGTTAACGGTCATGAACACAGTTCTAAATATTATTATTATTATTATTATTATTATTATTATTATTATTATTATTATTATTATTGTCGTCGTCGTCATCACCATCACCATCATCATCATCATCATCATCATCATCATCATCATCATCATCATCATCATCATCATCATCATCATCATCATCATCATCATCATCATCATCATCATCATCATCAACAACAACAACAACATCATCATCTCATCTTCAAAATAATAATAATCATCATCATCATCTTCATCATCATCATCGACACAT
>JACEVL010000547.1:767500-792500 GCA_020284085.1 Aporrectodea caliginosa | reverse complement strand
GACCAGAGGCCTGGGAATCTATAGTATCGAGCCAAAGGCGACGAATGTCACACAAGTTTTGGCTTTGTGGTAAAATTAATACAATAAAAATTATCATTTGCGCGCTATACTGTTTCATGCATAACAATATAGCCTTTGTGAGACAGAACCAAGGGAATGAGACACCTTGTGTATAATGTTCCAAGCCAAGCTGAGGGCAAATGATCTGACCCGAATCACTCTCTCTCTCTCTCTCTCTCTCTCTCTCTCTCTCTCTCTCTCTCTCTCTCTCTCTCTCCTCTCTCTCTCTCTCTCTCTCTCACACACACACACACACACACACACACACTCACACACTCTCACTCACTCTCAGTCTTTGTCCGTCTGTCTGTCTGTTTCTGTATCTCTCTCTGCAGTTTTATCTCCAATCTCCGAAAACCCCTCACTCAGTATGGGTAATGCCAGTATTATGAAGAAGATTCGTTTCAATTATTTCCAATGATGCCTTCAGCTTAGCGCTTGCCTAATAAGTCAGAGTCCATTGACTGATAAGGAATGAGGTTGACGCATAATGTCGCTGTATGTTGTTTAATATTGATGTCACTCGTACAGGCCCAAATACCCAAATACCAATAGCTACGCCGCTCAGTGCCAGCCTTAGGCATAGGAGATAATTTATAGGCGGCTGCTTAAGGCGGCATTTTAAAGGGGCGGAAAATTCCGGCAAAACACACGATGGTCACTTCCGTCAAAAGATGTCATTTATGAGTAAGGATTTTGAACAATTAAGAATTAAAGGAACTTGAAATTTTTAATATTCGTTGGCCATTTTAATATTCGTCAATATTCGTAAATTTCTAAAAATCTTAATATTCGTAATATGCGCATACTCGTTCTATGATTACAGTATTCACTCATCGTCGCCATCGTTATTGCTAATGCCATCATTGTTATCATTTATTAGCCACTACCATAATCACCTACACAAACACATTATCAATGGTATTACTATCCTAGCAACCACCACAGCAACCACCACCACCTCCAACACAGCAGTGAGCGCATGGCTGTTAGAAGAAGCAAAAAAGCAGTCACTTACGCTAGCCTAAGAGGCAGCCACGGGTAGGCCCTATGAAGTGTCAGCGACTTCATTTTCTTAGCCTCGGCATATAATATGAGGGCAGATGGACAGTCCTCTCCCTCGCCGTCTCATCTTTCCACCGACAGTGTACGGTCAGTGTATACTCACTACAGCTGAGTTGGCTAACCGGAGAACAATCGCTATTCCGTATAAAAAGTATTGGACCAAAGGCACTGGCATTTCGCACTAGATGGATGGCGAGTCTTTCTTCAGTAGCGTCAAGACAGAAATGCTGTAATTTCAGTTATCTCAGACGTTAACTGAAATTTCAAGGTACAAACAACGAATTAAGAAGGACTTACAGGTTTCGAACGATTGACAAAGAGTTGCTCGAAGAGCAATTGGTAGCCCAGTGTGATTGCCCGTTTTTGAAACAGATTTCGTGAGTACGACGACCGAAGTTGGCGTATTCAATTTGGAGACTTTCATTTTCTTTGCAACTGATCGTTATTACAGTTTCCTCGCATGCATGGACAGTATAGTTAGTAAGCGACCTGTTCACTTGAGTATCTACAATGTACAATATAATCTTGACCTTAACGTTAGCCATAGGCTTTAATGTAACGTTTTTCAATTTCAGTACCTGTGATATACAACATCATTTTGCCTCAGGACTAGCTATATCACTATACTGTTCTTCATTTTCTCTTCTTCTATACCAGCGAGAAGATCACCTGTATGTCAGATTCTACGTGTGTACGAGAACCCGACAATGGGGGACATACAATGGGGGAAATTTTCCAGCCGTTCATGCATCATTGTTGTCGTATCCTCCTCCCTTCAGCGCCGCTCCATCAAGCAGAGACGAACATCACACGAGGGCAAAGGCGGGCGGCCCCAACGGATGACTCGGGGATAAGGGCTCCTATATAATAATATTATCCAGGGGTCCGTTAACGAGGCAGGCGACATCTGGAGAAAACACGGCTAACGAACCCAGACACCTTTCTTCGCTGCCTTCGAAAAGTGACCGGAACTAACCGGGACCGGTCACCTCGATTTAACCCTCACTTCGACAGAGTGAAAAGGGTCTTTACAGAACATCTCTGAACGACTCTCAGTGAACAACGGGTGCCCCACAGTGGACACCTATCAGTGATGGGGCGAAGTCCACCATAATAATCCGTCATTACCCTACCTGTGGTAGTGCCAGTCCAAAGCCTGGAGGAAGGAGGAGGGCGAGGCTAGTGATCATGAACTTCCCGTGCTGTCATCAAAATCCCCAAACACCACCACATCACCCCTGTCTTGAAATCACTCCACTGGCTCAAAATTCCTGAATGAATAGAATATAAAGTCCTATCCCTCACATACAATACACTTCAATCCTCTCAGCCCTCGTATCTCTGTCAGTTGTTCTCGGTCCGACCTCTTCGTTCAACCCGTTCATCTTCCACCCTCACACTGCTCCGCCCTTCCGTCACCTCATCGCTTAAATTTGCAAATTGTTCCATAGCCATAGCTGTCCCGCCTCTTTGGAACAAACTCCCGCCTGTGCTACGACAAATATCCGATCCATCCTATGAACTCACCAAAACCTCACCTCTTGCTATCTCTCCACAGGTCTTCCACTCAAAACTGAAAACACTGCTTTTTCACAAATCCTATCCCGATTCCTTCTCCTCCCCTCACCTTCCTCGCCATTTCAACTCTAAGCATCATCCGCCTTAGCCGTCTGACTGTCTGCCTGCCTGACTCTGGATTTTGACCCCCTGCCTATCGATTCTGTTTTGGTTAAGCGCCTGTGAATAAGCTGGTTCCCGCGACTTCGCTTTTGTGGGCGCTGTAGAAATATCGAGTTTACGATTACGATTACGATCATTTTTATGTTCTGATGCGGGCATATCAAGTCATCGGTTGGTCAGGAAACTAAATGCTGGTATTAACAACTGACAACGATCAGGGATACGTCGCCTGACTTGAATGCAATACATTGTTATCATTGTAGGGCGGATGTTAAATAGGATTAGTAGGCATCCAGTGCAATGAATGCAATAGCTGACATCGAGGGCAGCTGTTTTGACTCTGCATTATATATATATATATATATATATATATATATATATATAATTATATATATGTATATATATATATATTACTTATATATATAAAACCATAACCATAAATTTTACCATGCTTTTCGTTGCACAAAATAATATGACAGGCAAAAACAAGACACTCGTTGATTTACAGGCAGTGGCGGCGCGTAGGGGGTGCAAGGGGTGCGGTCGCACCGGGCGGCCACTTGAGAGGGGCGGCACTTTGGCTCCTTGAATGTTTTTTCGACGAGTCAGTTATTGGCTCGTGCGGTACAGTATAAGAGACCTTGCGTTACGTAATTTCACATTCGGAATTATTTAAATTTATTTCAGCTTTGAAGTTTCAAGAAAAAATAATACGTAAATTGCTAATGCTAAAAGTACTTTAAGTGCACAGTACACAGTGACACTAGTAATAATAACAATAATAAGACGATCTGTATAGCGCCGTAGTTCAGCCGAGGCCGACGGAAAGGGCGCTGCACATGAGTTCCAAAAGTTAATAGCAGTCATAAGATTGTTTTAAAAGATAAGACTTGAACTGTGATTAAAATGTCTCCAGAGATTATGCGTTCTTCACATGGTCTGGAAGACTGTTCCATGCAGTGGGTCCTAAGACAATGAAAGAACAGACGCCAAATCTCGTTGCAGACCGTGGGACGTGTAGCAGATTTTTCGATGAGGATAGTAGTCGGTTGTCTGCTATACGCCTAATGCAGAAGTCTGAGATGTATGGCGTGAGGTAATTCATTGCTTTGTAAGTAGTCAAGCACAGTTTGTAAGTGATCCGCTGAGGGACACACAGCCTGGTTGTCGCGCAGCAGGAAGGTAACGTGATGGGATGCCAGGGATGGTGTCCGACCATATATGAGACGTGCAGCAGAATTGAGCACCGCTCTAGCTGACAAGTCGTAACACCCGCCAGTATGCTGTTGCAGTAGTCAACCCTGGAGACAATGAAGCTGTTGACTAAGATGAGGTTCGAATGGAACAAGTAACTGGTTTATCTTGGGTCGTCCGAAATTGGGTCAGGAGACGACCCAAGATAAACCAGTTACTTGTTCCAGCGCCTGTCGGTTGTGATCCAACGTTTCAACGCCGTTGCATTCCATAGCACTTTAGTTCTCCCAGATCTTGACAAGGATGGTCACTCCAGAGTTAACATTACTTATTAATATCTGACACCTGAGGGATTATAGATACCTCGGGTAAAATAAATAAATAAATAATAATAATAATAATATTATTAATAACAGTCTCAAACAGAATGATTCCTCTAGATATCATTTTAGCCCAATCGATAACAATAGATCTGACGCTGAACCTACCCGGCTGTGGACTAGAAGCTTTTGGCGTCGAAGAAATTACGAGATGATTGCCCTGAATGGCCAGCATGAAGATCATCTCAGCAACTACAAAAACCCGAATTCTGTTCCGCTGCGTTCCGCTCATCGTCTGAACCTCGTGAACAATAATAACCGTAGTCAGATATCAGGTTTATGAAGCAAACTCTCCATAAAAGACGACTTCAGAAACCTTGCGTAAATGTAGTATATCGCAAACGCTAGCGGGTTCTCATTTAAATATGAACGTCATTAGGCTACGATTGCGCACTTGCGCGTCAAAGGCAATGATCCTTACAAGCTATTTTTAGCTCAACCAATCACGCTTCTTGAAAACGCCACCAATAACAGAAGAGAACTAATGCTTACATTTTGATAACCCAGCGAATGAGATTATTTAAATTTTATATAAATTATTCCCATTCAAACTATTAAACGCGTTAGAAAAATCTAGTTGCACGAGCATTGGAACACTTGTTTGGGCAGTGGTTTCGGTTTTGACGTGTCCGGTGCGAACACGTCGTCTATCCTGAGAGGCCAATTAGTCGAGAAATTCTCGACTCGGTCTTTAATAGTTCAGGCTATATTGTGACATTTGCTACCTCCAACTGGTTGCTCTAAAATGAGAGCTCCGAAAGCGATCAGGATTTTCCAGGGGAGGGCTAAGGGCGTTCGAGTGAATTTGACTGATGACCGATGTTAGTAGTCTACCTATTGCCCGATAGCGCATTGGATAACATCTGGCGTAGAGACCGAGAGGTACCGAATTCGAGCCCCGTAGGAGAGACATGCTTTGTAGGCTGCTATTAGCGCCGTGTATTGCAGGCTGTCTGTTCTGTTAGTGGTTAAGATTTATGTCTTCTGTCATTTGTGTTCTTGTGAATTGTTTCAACTGCATAACCATGTACACTGCAACCGGTTGCGGTTTGTCAACCGGATTGTTTCAATAAAGGAAGAATTATTATTATTATTATTATTATTATTATTATTATTATTATTATTTATTATTATTATTATTATTATTATTATTATTATTATTATTATTATTATTGTTATCTGCCTTTGGAACATGCTTAAGCAGTCTATTTTTAAGCGTTGCATGTGGGATTCTCTCCCCCGACCCGAGGCCATCCGCACCCTCGGCCAGCCCCGAGCGATGGAGGGCTGAGGAGTAGGTGGATCTATGAACAGGGCCACCGAACAGTCCCCGCCTCTGATGCAAGGGGTTGACTGTGTCATTGTTTTCCGAAGGGGGTTTGTGGAACCCCGGGGATGGGAATTTGCGTGGTCCGTGAAGGTGGGCCTTTCCATCCCCGTTGTGCAACTGTCTGATGGTCACACATACGCTAAAGTAGTAAAGTAACCCTCTTTTTCTATGAAACCGCGGCCAGAGAAGGAGAGTTACTCCCAGATGGACCGTCCATTCGTTTTGAGCTGACCCAAGAGAGGAAAATTAGCATTGTCTGGGTCGTAGAGCGCATCATAATTGGCCTCTAGTTACGATTGAATAAAATGCAAACCCTGCGTAGCCTATTGTTAGATACGACGACTCAAAATAAGAAATACCTGTCGGAAATCCTGTCTTACTTCCAGCAGGCTCAGCAAACGTCGAAACAGACAGTGCAGCCAGAGTCTATGGCCTCTAATGACGATCAAATATCGTGTAAATATGGTGTAAACATGGAGTGCACTCAAATACGACTCGAATTAAGAAAAGGAAAGCCTGCCTTAGCCTACTTCTAATAGCAACCGCCGAAAACAAACGTCGCTTCCAATCGGGGGGCTTGTCTGGCCGCCTGTCTGTCCGCTAACTTCAAACTACTTGCGTGGTGGCATTAAATAGGGCCAAACGAGCAGCTAAGTGCGAAATCGTCACAATACAGCCAGAACTATATCGTGAAATCATCGACAAAAGCACCTGTCGAACAGCGCACAAAGTGAAAGCTTGGTGCTTCTGCGGCAGAAGATTCCGCCAGGCAGCGCGTGATGAAATCGCTTCTGCGGCGGAAGGTTTTCTAGCATGGTTTCTTATGGCGACATTAGGCCTAACGCTCGCCCTAATCGACCATCATGAAGCCATACCGACGCCAATTGATAAGAAACAACGAATTGTTCGAATTGCGGATCATCAAACCCATTTTAAACAATGCGCAAGCGCCGAAGGTTGCACATGCGCAAAGGTCTTCCGTCGCGGAATTATGTCGAAAATATAACTTCTGCGCCGGAATCTTCCGCCGCAGAAGATTTATCCAGAGGTCACTCTAGAATAATAAAATATTACTCTTATTATTATTATTATTATTATTATTATTGTTGTTGTTGTTATTATTATTATTATTATTATTATTATTATTATTATTATTATTATTGTGCCCCTTTTGGGTCCCCTGCTCCCTAGCCAATGCACCGATATGTATTAGTCAAGTTATAATTGTTGTTAATTGTTATGCATTGTGCTTCTGGAAATAAAAAGTTGTCAGTTGTCAAATTATTGTTATTATTTTTATTATTATTATTATTATAACAACTATATTTATTCTCTCCATCAATCAACATAAATACTGAAGGCTACAATAGACAAGGATGCAGTAGCTGTCTAAAATGAGCGTCATAAGTGCCGTTAGTGTCACATCTCCCTAAGGTCTGGCTCCGCTAAAGTGCCGCGGAAAGCCACCGAGTTGAACCGCTGGATAGTTATAGAGAGACGCTGCAGCAAGAAGCAGGTCTCTCTCTTGTCTCCTGTGGACAGCGTCAGACTACGACCTAGATCTGATATAAAGTTTTGGCCAGTGGTGTTAATTGGACCTAAGGTCTCGAGAGCTAGAGGCACGAAAAAGTGCGTGTTTAAGAGTGCATTGTACTTGGTCATTTTCCTGTCCGTGGCGATCTCGGCTGCCGCGCCCGCCGTCGCTGCCGTGGCCTGGATGTATGATGGAGCAAGGGTATCTACCACCGTCGCGTCCCACACCAGATGACGACCCGCGCGCCATGGAATCATTGTCAGGCCGTCTGGTCTTCTGCCGTCCGTGCGTAGTAGACCTGGTGGTTCCTTTATTGACGGAATCCCTGCCTTCGAAAGGGAGCGGTGTATAATGTCATTGATTGTGTTATGTCTGGCAATTCGGCCGAAGCCGAGAGAACAGGACAGGCCATGGCTGCCTCTGGCGTCGATTCGGGCTCCACAAGCACATATGTGTGGTTCACATATTGTGGCCCCAAGGCGCAAGCCGACCGCCACCCGAACGTCCTCGTTGTCCAGTCTCAACCCACATGCTGTTATTGGTAAGGCATGTAGCCAGTCGCTGGCGTGTGGTGACGAGACAGCTTTCAATCGCGCGGTGTTGTATGGGTCCATTGTGTCTTGAAACAATCTCTTGACAGTCTGTTCCAAAAGGGGTTTGTCCCATAGAGCCTGCTTGTTTGTTGGCATGTTTTCTGAATCGTTGAAATCCGTCTTGGATCGCCACTCGGACGTCATGGCTTCAAAGTGTGTGTCCTGTGTGAGATTGAGAGAGTTTAGAATGAGGGTCTGGAGAGGGAGAGTGCTCGCAGCTGATGCCAGAAAGGCCGGAAGTGCCAGCGAAGTCGCTCTCCGTATGCCCAGACCACCCATTTTGATGGGTAGTGACGCCTGTGTCCATTGGAGATCGTTTAAAGAAACGTTCAGAATCTTTTCCAATCCCTGTCGTAGTGTCACGTCGTAAGTTTCCAACTCGGGGTGTTTGTCACAGGGATGGCAACGGAGGATGTAAATCATTTTTGGCGCACCCAGTGAACTCCTCAGAATTAAAAGGGCATCCTGCCTGGCTATAAGAGTTAATTTGCTCAGGCTCTCCTCCAGTTCTCTGGTTCGGGCTTTCAGACATTGTTGCAGCGCTTTTTCCGATGAAAGTGGGGCGCCGAGCAGCTGGGCTTCTTCCACATCGATTGGTCTGAACTCTCTTAAAGAGTCATAGCCAATGTTTTTGCTGTCGATGGAAATCACCTCACATTTAGATCGATTTAGCGCCAGGCCCATAGTAGAGCATGCTCTCTCGATGAACTCGACATCGGCTGCCACCGTTTCCGCCTTTCCGCCGAGGGTGAGATCGTCAAGTTAGCCGAATGATAATGGTGAGCCCATCTGAAGTAGGATTGGCTGTAGCGGCAGGCAAAACAACAAAGGTCCCAGCGGATCTCCTTGCTGAGGACCAACCCGAGATTGAACCTTGTAGCCACCGAATTTGAGTGTTGACTCTTCAGCGTAGGCCTGGAAGCAGTAAGGAGCTAGGTCGGGTAGAATCTCGATAACAGATGCTAACATACAATCTCGGTAGAGGCTGTTGAAGGCGTTGGAGAGATCGAGTTTAACTACAATGTGGTCGTCGTCCATGTTAGATAGAAATCTCCGGGTTGCATGTACTGCTGCCTCGCATCCGCCTGGCACTCCCACACCCAGCTGTTTTGGTGATAGGTAAGCTGCTGCTTGGTCGCTCGCATATCTGTTGGCGCATTTAGATGTCAGTCTACGCCAGTAGTAACCTATGGCTATTGGACGTAGACCTCCCGTTTTCTTTCGAAGAGCAAAGAGGGTGCCGCCAAACAGGACTGGGCGAATTTCTGTCGGACACTTTCCTGCTAAAAGGATGTTGACGAGGCCCGTGATGGCCGAGACAAGCTCCGGTCCGGTGTCCTTTGTGTTTATCATCTCAAGAACATGTTGGGGTTTTAAGCCGTCGGGGCCGCCTGACGAGCCCGGTGGAAAGTGTCTTATTTGGTCACGCACCATCGCTTCGGTTGCCTGATAGGCCTCGGTCGTAGAAGGAGGAGCAGGCATCGGGGGTCGATCAGAGGGAGGTGACGGATGTTTAGAACGTAGCTCCTCAAGCGTAACTTCGTTAATCGGGGCTGGAGCATCTCCCGAGCACAGAATACGTGTTGCAGCCCTGATGTTGCCCTCTTCGATCTTGGCCGCCACCGCCGTTGCCATTGTGTGTTCGATGCTGGTCGGATTCCTTCTGGTATGATGGATGTCTGACTTATTTTGATCGAAAAGATCCGGCAGTTTACTGGGCAGTGAGTGGTGAAACTCCGTTATCCGTCTTCTGATGCTGGACGTCAGATTGTGTCTTTTGCCACCTCGATTGGGCTGTTCTAACACCATGGCTGTAAAGACCAAGAGAGTTTGCCAGTTTTCCGTTTTCTCAGGGTCCGAAAGGATGTTATTTATGATTTTTGTTAGAAGCCGTCCTGATTCTGATCTTGCCCCTTTCGGGATGTGTCTGAGCAACCTCGTAGTGATATTCGGGTGTTGTGCCTTGGCTTCTCCCGTTCCAGGCGTTTGCTGGCAACCTGCGATGTCATTCTCTCCCGTGTCTTCTATTACCCCCAGTAGCAGAGGGTTTGAGAGGGCGTGAGGAGATCGGTTAACGAGATGGATAACACCCGTTCCTGCTTGGACCCCAGGCAAAATCGCGCTGGGGGTTAGTATTTCTGCCGGAGGTTGACTAGATCCGGGGCAGGGAGAAGGTCTAGGCCCATGGCGGTGAATGGTGCCATCGGATGAATGCGTTTTAAATGATGCATAGCATGTACGGCAAGTCCCCTTTCCTTTAGAGCTTTTCCCGTTCATGTTATGTTTGAAAATGTTGTTATTATTATTTGCCGAGTTTTTCAGTTACGTCGCCATTTAAATGGACATTGCGTTGCCATTGACAATTATGACGTTGTAGGCCTTTAAGCAAGGCAGATGGCCAACGATGAATATTTGAAAAGACGCGATGCTGGAAGAGGAGTTTAACAAACCATACGAGACGAATAATTCTGTGCGGATCAGTTTCAACTAAGAAGTTTCTCCAAGTCACGAGTCGTTATACGATAAGAAGGTGTTAAAATCCAATTCTAACGAATACGCGATACACAGAATTATCAATAAAATAGCAAGAGTTAAAATTCTCCGCCCGTAAGGTCCATTCATGACGTCATTCAACTATGAAGTCTTCTGAAGGAAATGAACACTTCTCCACATGTCATTATTATTATTATTATTATTATTATTATTATTATTATTATTATTATTATTATTATTATTATTATTATTATTATTACGCGAGGTAGACTATTTCAAGGTGTTACAAGTACCAGGCGGAAAAGCATCAATGATGAAGGTCTTAGATTTCGGGGCGGAAAAATCCCTGGGGTGAAAAGGTGAGCAAATGCAAGGTGGAAAAACAAAAAGTAGCAAAAACCAAGAACTTCGTGGGTGGGAATTTCCATGGGGTGAAAGGCTGAACCCCCAGTGTGGATAATCCAAGAATCTCATGAGCAGAAGATTTCCCGGAGTGAAAAAAGACGGTTAAGGGCCGGATGCAGAAAAAACATCCGAGATCTCAGTATAGACGGAAATTCCCCAGGCGAAAACACGAACTAGGAAACCATGGATAGGGAAATACAAAGGATTTCGCTCCAGATGGTTTTAGCTTATGACCGTTGGCTCTCTGTCAAAGAGAAACTGCCCTGAGAGCAGAAAGGTTGCTTAGCTGTGTTTATGCAAATTGATGACAACTCGTAGTCAGTCAAAATAAGAACATTTATTGCAGACAACAATATTGAAGACAAGAGACCACATTTACTTCACGAAACCTTCAGTATATTAGTTTATGCCAATGCAAATAACAACCTGCAACAAGCCGGATAAAGCTCGCATTATATTACTATCAAACAGGACTTTTTCAATCAATCAATCAATCAATATCATTGGTCCAAGACAATAGTCAAGACAACATCAGCACTTGCAATAATTTTATGTCAAAATGGGCACAAAAGGAGAACCCAGAAGGTCCCGAAGAGCCTCTGTTTTCATTGAAGGAATATACCCTGTTTCTGACAACGATCAGTGGTAAACGGTAGCAACACCTGTTTACATGAAGACAAGAGAATATATCTACTTCACGAATATAGTTTATGCCTATACAACTTCTTTTCGAACGTAACAACCTGCAAGTGCAACAAGCTAGATAAAGCTCGAATCTTATTGTTTTCAACCAGGACGTTTTACAGAAACGTCTTCTGATTTTCATTTAAGGAATATACTTCGTTTCATAAGTAACCACCTGCCAAAGCTCTAATTTTATTACTATCAATCAGGACTTTTGACAGTACCCTGTTCTGATTTTCATTCAAGGAATATACCTCGTTTGTGACGTCGATCAGTGGTGAAAGATAAACACATCTGTATACACGACCCTCTGGAAACACCTTAGTGGGGTACAGGTAGCACTCTTGTTTAAGCATTCTATGGAAGCATAAAAGGAAAGGTAACCCACTTATTTTAGAGTTCTTTACAGAGGAGAGTGGCCTAATGGACTTGACAAATGAGTTGAAATGACCGAGCACAATAGCGATCACTTATTCGTACCCATCGCTGCCAAATAGCTGACGTCAGGAACAGATGACGATGACACAGTCACCAGAAGTATGAGGTAACATCTGTTGCGTGCCTTACTAGAAACTTCTGTAGGTCGGAAGGTCATTTGGATGAGGTGCAAACACGGCAACAGTAATCCATGCAAAATTATATTTTCCTTTCCCAAGTTGCATAAAATATAATCTCCGATCCCCCCACCCCGATAACTCGCAGCACCGCCATTACAAATGTCACTTGACTCGAAAGTAGTATACTGAAAACAGACAATTTGGCAACACACATACTTATTCACATACAATTATCTAGTAGTATGTGAAAAATTATTATACTTCACCTTATATACTTTGTTCACATACTTAGTCATTATACTTCCACTTATTACACTTTATTCACACACGTAATCATTATAGTACCACTTCTTATATGTATTATGCTCTATTCACATACTTACTTATCACACTTCCACTTATTATACTTATACGTATTTATGCTCTTCACAGCTACAAAATACTGGAATGTGCATGATGATACCTAACAGGCTACTGAATGAAGTAAAAGACTTTTCGCGACTAGATAAGGTCTAGATTGAAAGATAAAAAAGAGATGTCAGCAGGTACATAAACGGTTTACATGTGCAAATAATCCTTTAAAAGTATCGTGAATCACAAGTTCCAGCATTACATGAATAAGAAATAGTAATAAATACTAAGTAACACAATACTCAGGACTCGGTCATAGACTCTCAGCTGTCTCACGAGATCGAAGCGATAGTAGTAGTGGTGGTAGTAGTAGTAGTGGTGGTGGTGGTGGTAGTAGTAGTAGTAGTAGCAGCAGCAGCAGTAGCTGTAACAGTAGTATGTAGTTGTTATAGCAATAGTAAATTGACCGTAAATATGGACTTCAAATAGTAGTGTGGTGGTGGTGGTGGTGGTGATGGTGGTGGTGGTGGTGGTGATGGTAGTAGTAGTCGGACAGCGTTTCATGCTAAACACTTCCTAATTAACGTGTGAAAAATCTCACGAAAGTCATTTGTCAACACTAAACCGTAATACTTGAAAAGTAGACATACGGTTATCACGACAATGCCAACAACGACACATTAACTTGGTTCATAGACATGACTTGTCTGGTATTAAAAGAGAATACTTGTCACAGTGCCCTGCAATCATATACAGCAATCAGATTGCCTGTTAAAGGCCACACAGTTTAAAAAACAAGGGACTCTTCTTCACAGAAAGATAATCGTTAGATCCAGATTTCTTCGGTCCACAAAAGGCTGCCGCACTAAATCACAGGCTCACAATCACAAACAACATCTGTGAAACAGGCAAGGCCAGATTCAGTCCAAGTCCAGATCGAAGGATCAGACATGGTAGAACGGTAAAAGGATGGACAGCTACGTTGGATGGCGTATGGAATTGATTGGAGAAAGATAAGAAGAGGAGGAATCAGGATAGAATTTTAAAAGTACTGTGAATGGTGGGTATCTTAAGGTTCTGTCACAATGACATATGCCCATAGCACACTCAAGCTCCTGATAATTGAAGGAAAAACAGCAGTAGAAGATAAACATGATGACGAGCTCCGTGATGGATATGGGAATGACATAGAGCTGCAAAGAAGACAAGAAAATTGCAGAAAAGGGAGAAGAATGGGCGTCCATTTGATTCTTGGTTAACTGTCCGGGGGCAGAACACGTAGAAGCAAACATCACATTTAGAATAAAATATCTATGAAATTACTCTAAGCTAATCAAACGACTTTTGTGGCCAACTATCCGCAGTATATTCTATTCACTATTTATGAAGCGCATTTGCAACTAATACAACAGCTCTACGCATTTAACGATCACAAATATAAACTGTCAACTATGCAATCAGTCTTCCTGGTTCAAATCACGTCAAAAACGAAAAGATCTTAAATTCTAATACTTGAAAATACAAGGTTATCTTACGAATCATAAATAGTTTTCTTTTTACATTATAAATTTACATAATGTCTACTCATATATATACGTGTATATTTACCACAACAAATTGACAAGAATCAAGTTCTATTTTGATTTCTACAACCAGTGCGACCACTCTCCATTTTCTGAAATCCCAAGCTCTTGCCAGAAAAATCCCAAGATTGGCCAAAAGTGTACCAATAAATCCCAAGCAGTGGTCGCTCTGTCTACAACCAATATGGCGTATGTATAATATACACTCCACTCGCTGCCTCGCTTAAGTCGTCAAAAGTATTCTACAACCTCTGAATTCGCTTTAAATATAGTTGATCAGTATAGTTTCTAACTGCATTATTTCATTCCCAGCAATTAGCCTACATTTTCGGTGTATGTAATCAACAATCTTAAGCATTACGTTAATTATTCCAAATAATGGGGGAAACATGAAAGCAACAGAAAGTGACCAATCACAGCACCACCTGAGAGTTGGGTTTAAAACTGTCATCTTGACTCAGAGAAAAAGATTTATATTTCTCGGTATTTTAAAGCTATAATGTCGTACGTGGTCAAATTTGCTCATAATTTAAGTTTTGTCAAATTCAATTTCAGGCTCTGATCTCATATTTGGCCAAAACTGATTCTTTTCTAAATTCAATTTTAACATTTTATTTGTGCTTTATATCATTTGCATAAATCTGCAAGGTACACAGACTCTTTCAATCTACGTTTTGTAAAGTTCGCAAAATAGTCCATAAAATAGCCTAATTACTTATGTAATCAGGTCGGAAGATAAATAATCAATCCAGCACGTGATTACTTATGTATTTAGGTCGAGAGATAAATAATCAATCCAGCACGCGAGTGAGTGTGAACGAATGGGTGAATCACTGCGGTGGATAATCGTCTAAAACTCATCTCAAATCCAGTGAACCAGGATGAATCCAACAATCTTTCGTAGAGGATTGGATACGGAACAAGATGCTCATACACGGGTTTTTCTTTTGCCTTGACCCTGCTCTTTTTTTAGTGAATTTTCCGCGTGAGATCCTTCATCACAACTGACAGATAACTGAAACTTCTTCCACCAGAGGCGCCAGTGTGCAAGACTTTCAGCGTCTATGTTCCCGACGGTCGGTGATGATGAAGGATTCTTCCATGGTCGATATCTCGGCCATGTCTGGACCGTTAAACTCGTTCTCGTCGACCTGTGTCATAATGACGTCCATATAGCCGCTTGGCGCCTCTGTTTCGTCATGGTCGTATAAGTAGTCGTTGGACGGGATTCCAGATGAATCCGTCAACCTGGCTGATTCCGAGGTGGAACTGGCATGGCGCTTGACCTTGTGAGAGGACGCTGACGACGAAGAAGAACCTTCTGGAAAGAAATCAACATTTAAAATTTAATAAAATGTAATGTGATCTTATACTATAATTCTTAAAGTTTGTCCTTCCGTATGTATGTATGTATGTTTGCAATGCATCGCTGTCCGGCTAAAGGCTCCGAAACGGAACGGTTTAGCGAGTTGAAAAAATTTACAAAGCATTATTACGCAACGTCTAGGTCAACGCGACTATTTTCAGTTCGCAATTTTATTTAAACGCCGATATATGGCCATTTTAAATTTAACTTTTCAGCGAGCTTATTTCAATACCGCCCATAGTAAGGCCATTTGTTCACGTCACGCATGCTTAATAAGCAATCTTACGTCACACGGAGCATCTAGCAACCAATCAGAAGTCGCCACGGGCGAATTTCTAGGTCAGCGCAACCATTTACAGATTTGGTGACCTAATTACACTAAGCTCACATTTTTTGCAACCACGGCCATTGCCGATTTTCTAGGTCAAAGCAACTCGAAACTTACTTTAGCTATTCGAATTTCTATCTCATCCCAATTACTTTCAGCTCATAATTTGCTTTCAATTCCGATTTATGGACATTATAAGCATGCCCATTTGTCCACGTCACTAAAATTAATATGCAATCTTAAATTACGTCACGCGGCTAAATATGCAATCTTACGTCACGCTGGCCAACGGCAAATAATACGCCTATTATAATTTAGAAATAACCCGTGTAGTACGGGGAACAAAATAATATGCCTATTTCAGGTAGAGATAAACCGTAAAGAACGGGGAACAAAATAATAATATTGCCTATAATTATAAGGTAGAGATAACCCGTGCAGTACACGGGCAAAGCAACTATGTTCACCTCTAAATATCGTTTCCATTCAGATATATGGACATTTTTTAAATATTTGAAGCCCATCAGCAAATATAGTAAGTAAGTAGCCTTTATTTGCAGCCGTTAAAAATTACGCCTGGGGAAAACCCGGGCGAACGCCGGGTAAAAATTGCTAGTATGTAATAAAGTAATCTGCAATGTAATGATATAATAAAATGCAATAATGAAATGTAATTAATATTCGAAAGGTAATAAAATGCAATGAAATAATATTTAATGTGTACTGTTATGCGTTATTAAAATGTACTAGTAGAGCGTATTTAATAGTGAAAAGGTAATAAAATTATAATAATTATTTAATATGTAATGTTTTATTAAAATGTAATAATGTGTATTTAACTGCTCTGAACAACCTGGGGCATGCTTAACATATGTTGGTCTCACCAAGGAAATCAACTACCTATGCCCTTCGCTCACGGTCTCAAGAATGACAGGGTCTTGGGTCTCAAGAATGACAGGCTCTTGATTCTTATTGACAGTAACATAAGGAAAACAGTTTAAGGAAAAATGCTGTAGGCTACTCCTATTGATTTGGTATTTCTCCTATGATGTTTGTACACCGGAGAGCGACTCTTTTGCAACCGGTTTAATAAAGAAAAATACTTGCTTACTTTTATTTACTTAGCATTCACAGTAATAAAATGTATTCTACTGACTTGTATATAAATAACTTTTATTACAATAAGAATATTGTATTAATTTAATGTTTGCTAATTAAGTTTTAAAACATCATCTGGGCTTGCGCAACGCACAGGCAAGACTGAGAAATCTTCTGAGACACCTAAACGACCTTGTGCATTATGATAGGGCGCTTTAGAATCGATTGGATTAGATCCTTGTTACAAGCTAAGGCAAAGGGTTACCTACCTCCTGGGGGAGAAATCACGACCAGAACGTTGCCTGCAACCACAACAAAGACATATCACGTTAGCTTTATTGTCTACACATGCCAAGCATAAGATGCCCTTTTACACATGTTAATTGTGACAAGCCAGTTAGCACAGCAGGTTTTACATTTTAACCCTTCGGAAGTGAGGTGAAGCATTGGAACGTTTGAGGTGAGGTGGGGTATGACATACCCCAATAGTATACATATTTTTGACTTGCACGTCGCAATATCAACTACATGACATTAATTGTGAGCTAAACTATAGTTTTGTAACCAATTAGAGGCTAAACTGGTGATTATCTGGAACAAATAACTGTTTTCAATCATAATTGAAATGGCCTGCGCAATGGGGCTCAAAATCAAAACGGCCCTCTGCAATGACGTCTTTGTAGCCCTTTAAACATGTAACGTCTGCGAACACGTTACATAGGCCTAATCCCCGTAATAATGGATCAATTTTGCATCGATGCAAAACTTTATATCTTATATCAGCAATATCTTCTGATATCACCACTTTTTTCTGCACTGAGCCGTTACTTTTCCTAATTCATTCAAATGAACATATATACGAAAAATTATAATTTAACTTGAATATGCCACAAAATAAAAACAAATGTGTGTTCAAAAGTACCTTAAATTGTCCTAAAGTGTCCGTATATCACATTCACAAGGAATACAAAAATAATCCAAGCTGGTTCGATTTTCTTCGTAGAAAACGCAGCGTAGAATAGCTATCGGGTGTGTCATACCCTACCTCACCTCCAAAGGGTTAATTAACATGTCAATGTTCAATTGCTATTCAACATGTTCATTCTCGCATGATAATTGTCACGATAATTTTTTACTTGCTATTTAACATGTTTTACATGAGCTATTGAAGACATCGGATTAGATTAGATTAGATTAGACTCGAGACTAATTGATTGAGTTGGTTCTTAGACTAACCTTTCTTGGTGGAATCGTTTGACGACTTCTGGAATGAGGAACTGGAGAGACTGTTGTCACGCTTACGATTCTTCAACATCCGGAAGAACATCTACGAACGATTACAGAGGCTACTACTGTACAGTAATACCAAGACTACTACAATAGCTACAATACTACTATAATAATCCCTGATAGATTTCTACTCTCACTGATGCTACCACTGAAACAACAATCCAACTATAGTAGAAGCAGTGGTAGTTGTTGTGTTTATTGGTGCTATGCTATTACTACTAACAGTACAACAACTACTCAAACAGTGACTGCTGCTGCAGGCACTCCGCCATAATTACTAACACCTTTATTACAATAGCTACAATACTACTATTACCCCGTTAGATTACTACTCCCACTGATACTATAACACTAATACTACTAGTCTAGCTATAGTGGAAGCAGTAGCAGTGGTAGTAGTGGAAGTAATTGTTGCTATGCTATTACTACTTATACTACTACACCTACTACAAGTGCTACTGCCAATATCACCACCTCCATCACAATTGCAAACACCTTGGCTACTAAGAATAATACAAACGACAATACTAACACAACTACTAACTTTAAAGCAAAGTCATCTCTAGCAGACGAAGATGATGAAGATGACGATGAAGATGAACACGACTAAGAGGAAGATGATAAGATATTGTGTGGTATCTTACTGGAACTCCGGATGAATTGGATTGGTTGGGAGTCGTGGAGAGAGCTGCACTTCCACTTAAACCTCCGTATTTAACACGCACGGCTTCCGGAAGCCAAGTACGACGCTGGATGCAACGCCGATATTCCTTCTGAACCTAAGAACATAACAACGGTTATGTTGAGTCCACCCGTATATCAATTCACCCTTCCATGCATCCATGCATGCATCCACATCCATCCATCAATTAATCCATCCATCTATCCATCTGTCTGTCCTTCTATCCATCCGTCCGTCCGTCAGTATTACCCATCCATCCATTCCTCCATCCATTCATCCATCAATCCATGTATTCCTTCCATTGTTCCATCCACCCATCCGTCCGTCCGTCCACCCATCCGTCCGTCCGTCCATCCATCCATCCATCCATCCATCCTATCAATCTGTCTATACATCCATCCACCCCTTCTATCATTTTAACCCTTCAATCCATCCATCCGCCCATCCATCCATCCATCTATCCACCCATCTATCGTTCCCTCCCTAATTCCATACATCCATCCATCCATCCATCCACCCATGCATCCACAAACCTTTTCGTTGGTCAGGCAATGGAAAATGAAGATGAACAATCCTTGTAGGCTGTTGAGAATAGTGAAGATATAAGCCATGAATAGCGTTTCCTTGCCGACGTATAGGAAACCGAAAGTCCAGGTCGATCCCAGCAAGATCATCAGCACGACCGCACCTCTCACCCACGACCTAATTACATACAATTAACCATAACTGGGTCAGCTCATTAAATGACTAAGTTGACACAATGTGAACCCTTAGTCCTCAATATGTCAAACAAAGTATGTAATACATTGTTCAATTTAGTTCATTGTGAACAGCAGAACAGGTCACATGAAACGCTGGAGATTTCGTGCGAATTATGTGAGAACGAAAAAAAATATATTTGCACTTGGCCGGAGAAACAAAGAGTGAGAGGACGAGAAATCAGGGAAGGGGAATTAGGGAGGAGAGGATAGAGTAAGGGAAGGGAGAACAAATGGAACAACAGAAGGGCATTTTGTCAAAGTAGTGTGCAGATGCTTTGCACGGGATAGGCTGTGAGACAAGCTTCAAATTTCCGTTTATATCAAGTTATACAACATAATCACAATATGCTGCTAGTAATCATCGCTGTCCACATGATTATCATCACCATCATATCATCATTATCATCGCCATCACCATCATCATTATCATGACCATCATCATCATTATCATCATTATATCATCATCATTATTATCATCATTGTTATCACTAGTATAAGCATCATCATCATATTATCACCATCTTAATCATCAGCATCACCATCAGTATTATCATATCATCATGTCATCATTATCATCATCCTCACCATCATCACATCATCATTGTCATCATTACCATAAATTTACACTGATCATCATCATCATCACTATTATCGTCTTACCCAATCGTAAGATAGGGTAAGACGATAATATTTAGTAAGTATTCATTAAGTAAGTCATCATTATCATATCATCACCATCATAATAATTATTACCATCATCACCATCATCATTTTCATATCATCATGAATATCATTATCATCATCACCGTCACCACCGCCATCATCATGGTCTTACCCAATCGTATCAATCCTTGATTTCTGTTTCATTTTCCATGACGTGGCCGTCGACGTATGCCTACACATCGTGTGGATTGCCACTCCCAACATCACCGAATTCACCTGGAAATTCAGAGAAGATTTCAACCAATTACAAACAATTATATGTGTATATTCGTTTAATTTGCAAAACAGGCTGACACACCGCAACCTGGAACATAAAGATTAAGTACAATACTGTGGAAAAATGGAGAGAGCAAACAATGTTGGTTAGAGCAAACAATGTTGGAATCCCAAATTTTACAGAGGCTCTTTAAATTACTTTAATAGAGATTAATAGAGATTAATAGAGATTCGCCATCGAGATTTGTGATCGGGTCGCTGAGGTCAAAACAGATGCCACCATAACATCTCGAAGGTCTGTTAAGGAGAGGTAAAAAGAGTTAAGATATAATGTATAGTTATGAAGATATTTGAGAAGAGCAGTAGCTAATACTGAGACAGAGACGCAGACAGAGACGGACAGAGAGACAGACAAAGAGAGAGATAGAGACAGACAGACAGAGACAGACAGACAGACAAGGCCATATATAGGCTTTGGTGACTTCTCTTTTTATACCCTCAGGACATGGGTCGCTGGCAAGTTCTCTGCCACACTGTCTGCTCATCCCACATTCCCACTAGTAATGTATAGTCAGGTATATCTATATATCTGGCATAAATATACGTTTATATATTATATAATTTTATATATGTAATATATTTAAAGGAGTGAATAAAAAATATATATATAATCATATGAACTTACGGCTATGATAACAACAACTGGTCCAGCGAAGGCCCAGATGAGTCCATTATCCGTCGTCAGCCAACAGCTGCAGATAAAAGCAGAAAATGCGTCCAACGCTGAGTCATTGTCTATTTTGATAGGAGCCTTAGGCAGAGCGACGTACAAAGAATAGACAAAACTAGATACGAGCAGGACAAGGGTAACATGAGACTAGATAAATTGAGTTCACTTTAGATAGAAACGATGAGCATGAAATAAAGTAAGTAAGTAAGGGCATCCTTTAATGAACCAATTGCTAACCGTATTTTGGCGGCGTACAATCATTATAGTCTCACATTTATCTAAGAAAAGCAGACTATCTTGATCAAACCTTATATATCATTCTAAGCAAAACATATACATAAGATCAGATAAACGCAGGTAAGAGCCCTGGGATACGGATAACACGCGACAAACTGAAATTTTATCATACCAGCTAAAAACGATGAGATAGGATGAAATTAAGATTACAATTATTTTTTATAGGAGCTGATACGAGAGAGAAGAATCCAAAAGATAAGAAAAGAGAAGATAAGCTAACAAATGATAGCATAAGATAACATGACATAAGAGAAGTGAAGCTAAGATAAGACAACATAAACATAAGAAAGTGAAGATAAAATAACATAACATGGAAGAGAGAGAGAGAGAGAGAGAGAGAAAAGAGAGAGAGAGAGATAAGAAAATAGAAGATAAGAAAGATAACATAACATAAGAAAAGATAAACACAAGATTAGAAAACAAGATACGATCAGTTAGAGGACCACATTGAACAGGAAGAGACTTACATTTATTATTCTTTAAAATTACTCAAGAAAGAATACTAGTTAGATACTAACTATTATCCTTTGCTGCATACGGTTTGACCTGTGCGCCAGTAACTGCTGCCGAGATTACAACGATCAGAGCCGGTACACCTGTCGACATGTTTAATGGGTACTATTTTAACATAGTTATACACTAGCATTTTACCCAATAACTAAGTCATCGTAATGGTTATTGCTTAACGACGATATGTCATAACAAAGATGATTAGAGTCACCCTCCTCCTGTCTCCAGACCTGGTTCTGGCATCACCCAAAAGCGGACCGTGGGGAGTAAATAATTGTAATCGTAATTGCAACTTTATATATTGCCTCTACAAGACTTAGTGGTTGTGTGTGAGTGTGTTAGTTGGTGAGTGTGTTCGTGAGTGAGAGAGTGAATGATTGCTTGAGTGTTTGAGAGTGTGACTGACTGACTGAGCGAGCGAGCGAGCAAGCGAGCGAGTGAGCGAGTGAGTGAGTGCATGGGTGAGTGTGTGAGTGAGCCAGTGAGTGATTCACAGACTGTCACTGATTAATCGAACGATTGATCCGAGTGCTTGAAATAAATGACTCAATTAGGTAATGAGTGAAGGATTGTTTGTTCTTGCTTACCGTATGCGCTGAGGTAGTACCACCTCAGGCGAGACTTTTCTGCCTCGAAGACCTCGATGAGTAGTACATAGAGCTGGACACCTTCGAGACACATCCACGAGAAAGAGGCGAGGAAGAAATAGTGCAGAAATCCAGTCACAACAGCACACAGCACCTGCAAGAAAAAAATCGGATGAATGGATTGATTGGTAGATGGGTCGATAGATGAAATAAAAATAGATGGGTAAGTGATGGATGGATGGATGGATGGATGGATGGATGTATGGGTATATGGGTGGATGGATTAATGAATTGATGGACGGATGCTTGTATGGATGGATGAATAAATGGATGGATTAATTGGCAGTAAGATGGATAGATTACAGAAAAATGGACGGATGAATGGATGGATTGGGGGAAATGGGTGGATAGATGAAAGAAAAATGGATGGTTGAATGAATAGCTGGATGGATGTGTGGATATATCGGTAAATGGATGGATGGGCAGATAAATGGGCGGATTGGTAAGTTGATGAATGGATAGATGAAAGAAAAATGAATGAATGGATTTGTGATAGATGGACGGATGGATTGAAATATGGGTGAATGGTTACATGTATAGATGAATGGATGAGTCAATGGATGGGTGGATTAATGCATGGATAGATGCATGTATGAATGGATGGATTAATTCACAGAAATCTGATGATGGACGATGAAAAGAAATTGACACACTATATTACTCAATGCCCTGAAATTCACCCTGTCTTTGTCTTGGACGATTCCGAGAAGAAAAATGACTTCCGAGATGAAAAGACAGAGAACGAGATTCTTGTGTATTGTATTCCGATCGCACTGTAAACCTCTGGACAGACAGAAAGAGGTCGTTTCATACATTTTCAGACACAAAAACCCTATTAACTCACAAAAACTATTATCAGAAATAAAACCCTTCTCAGATATAAAAGCCATTTTCAGTTGTCTTATTTTATCACTAAGGCTCTACAATTCTATTTGTCAGTCTCTCTTCTCTTCTTTCGCCTTTCCAAAAACCTGCTTCTTCCCGATGGGCCTTGGGCACTGGGAACGCCACTGAAAGGTTCGTCCTACTACAGGCACTTTACAAATGCTTAAATACGATACCAAATATACAATACAACAGTCGACATGCATGCATACACATGTATGAGTACATTATGCCCCAACCTTTCCATACCAATATTGCCAAGTACAATAATTGGCATTCTTCTGTTAATGCTTAACGGTTAGTGCGTTAAAGAGAAATTGATTTCTTCTCTTACTTGAACCAGTAGAAAGTGATGAACGCCAGAGCCAGGCAGATGATGCTGATCATACAACCGATGTATGTTATGACCGACAAGGCGAACGCATGCTCGTCGGAATCTGCAATCAACGTCAACAGTAGATTGAGTTCATCAATTTTGGTGCTCGACAATTGAAACACTTAAATAATACACGTATTCATTGCAACGCCTGCTAAAGCATTAAGTTCGGAAAGTGGGTGAAGAGGCGCTATATAAATCTCCGGAATGAATGAATGGATGAATGAATTAAGAAGAAGATGAAGATGTATTGATGATTAATACTTATCTCACCGGGTGACCTGAAACGGACATCAGGACCGCAAAGTTCGTGAGATGATCGCACTCGCAGATGGTGTGAGTAGAGTTGGAGGATACGTTCCAACAACCCTCGTCCGACCAATGGCCCTCAAACGTCCTGGAAAATTGTTCAAGTTAAGACACATTTTACAATACTGAGAACGACACAGAACAAATCAGAACAGCGTGGAAAACACGGAACAAAAGAAACAACCACAAAACACAATGGAACGCAGAAAACAGAGCAATACATGAAAAAAATAGATCGGTAATAAACGACTTTGATGGAACCGTAAAGAGCATAACAAAACTGCAGAACGGTTTGTAACACCGTCGAGGAAAACCGAATAAAATTAAACAAATTATTGAACTAAATTGAATAAAAGCGAGAGCACTGTCAGACAGGAGGAAATCGTGGGAAACAAAAGAGAAAACAGATAAAACAAATAATGAGGTCACAGTGAAGTGTGAAGAATCTGGATTGAAACGGATAAGAAACATGCTTCATCCTTCATTCGATAGAAACATGCTGCATCCTTCATTCGATAGTTGCTTCCAACCAAGATCAGCGCAGTTTGGCCAAACTCAACCCAAACGTGGAATTGGTTCTCTTTGATATTGACTGAGCAACTGTCGCAACTAAAACCTCCATCAAGACAAATCGAAACCTCACCCACGCACTAAAGGATTGGGATTAGCGTGGAGACTCTGTTTGTTTTAAAATCAAAGAAGAAGATGAATTAAATATCTTACTCTTTCGAATATTTCCAGAAGACGCAGACAGGATTCAATGAGTTTTTCTGAAAGAAGAAAACGGAAAATGTTGTACGGATGGATGGATGGATGGATGGATGGATTGGATAGATTGGGAAGGATGGATTGTGATGGATGGATGGATTGGAT
>JACEVL010000547.1:660000-762500 GCA_020284085.1 Aporrectodea caliginosa | reverse complement strand
AACTGCTAATTATGTTCCTGGCCTTAGGCGATACCGAAAAGCGATTGCTAATTGGCCAATTCCGATTTTTTATGAGGGCCATTAACGCGAACATACATAATGTAGGCTATTGCTTTCGTGCAAACATCAAAGCTAGTAAAAGGCTAATCGTATTCTCAATATATCATTAGGGATAAGTGCAAGTTCGCCTACAGGTTGAAATTCTTGACCCACAAGCCCGTTTTTATTCAGAGGTGGTCCTAATAAAAACCGAAACAGTTTTTCTAGAATTGTTCCGGCTTCTCAGTTTGCTGTCCCAGTGTCTCGAATTGTGAAAAGATTAAGAAAGTCCGGGTTTTCCAATTTACGATAATTACACATCATTGTTGTCATAAATTTGTTTAATTTGTTCTATACATCAACGTAACCTGTTTGGCAAAGTAATTACAGTTTAAACGACAAGACTAGTGTGCTTGTCCTTAAAACCACTTTAACAACGAGCTGCATTGGTTTCCCATTCGCTTTTAATAAACTCGTCGTTGAAGGGTTAAACAATAATTCTTAGTCAGCCTAGATACAAATATAATTTCATAAAATCGAAGTAATCTAGTATTTCGAATCTAGTTTAGTTCCATATACTCAAATCTACTGTGATGTAATCAATTACAGTCTATAGTCTACTCAGGTGCAAATCATTATCATCATCATCAGTTCCTGACGCCATTTGGCGGCAATAGGTACGAATAAATTATCCCCATTGTCCTCAGTCATTTGTCAAATCCCCTTGGTGTTAGTCTACTCATATCCAAGTCTAAAGGTGCTATGAAGCTGAGCAAATCGTCACCATCTTTGAAATACCACGCAACCCGTCTAGCCTGACGCCCACTGAGCCCTTCATTCTGTCGAGGTCGTTAAATAAGTTCCAAAAACTTGTGATGTTTCACGGATGTCCTGCAGCCAACGCACACGTCGTATTTGCGCCGTACAATTTTTCATAAGTGCCTCTTGTCAGGAGCAAACATATTCGCTGGTCTCAATGATTATTGCTTAACCCCGCACTCTATCCACCAGTTGCTTGAAGATTGTCTAAGGATAATAATAACTGTAATTATAAGAATAATCTCTGGCTTTATGTGCATAACGGATATGGGATTCTGTCTAACTCGCATTCCAAGGTTGAGAGAGAAACCAGCCATCGCTTTCAATACCTCGATCACATTCCAGCGTTTCAGGGCTTATTCTAACGTGCAGCAGGACAACAAGTGTGTAGTAGTTGGGAAGAAAATTTTTGCAGTAATAAATCAGATTTTGTGCAGTTACTTTTGCAGACCTAATTATTGTATAAATCAACAAAAGTACTATAGCTAATAATTAAGCTTGATGTAAAAGTACAAAAGACGTTGAAGGGCAGTGAATTAAGTTTTAAACGTCTAGTTACTGCTCAACTGGCATAATATACACAAATACAGATACAACAGAATAAGAATCACCGTTTATAGCGCACTTTAACAAGACTGGCTTCTTGAGCCCCCTCCCAGATACCTACCCCATTTTGCTCAGGTGTCTTCGACTCTTCGGCACCCTGCATGGCCCGCGACTTGGAAAAAATTGCCACTGACTCACCATTAAAAAAGGTTGGATATCCCTACATTAAACCAACTTTATTTTATTGCTTTTGGTGTGCATATTTTAACTGTAGCACACCTACTGGGACAAATGTCCCAGTGGTCTTAGGATTTGTACCAGTAGTTTGGATGATTTGTCCCAGCCAGGTAAATGGTAATGTTCTACTTTCAATTTTAGAGTAAAATAATGTCATTAAATTATTAAGTTTATTAACCTTCTAAGTCTTCCCTAATAGTAGTCTAGTTGGTTTGATATTGAACCTATTGAAGACATCCATCGATTCTAGTCACAGGTGTTAGACAAAGGCCTATTAGTGTCTTGTAAGACACTGTAACATGCATAGCATGATAGGACAATGTGGGCTAACGACTCGGATTTCTTTAGTATTTTCTGCACACACATTGTAAGTGATTCTGTTAAATCAGTATCAAACTCAGATTCATTAGTCTACACTGCCCTGTCTTGCAATGCAAGTGACCTTATTTTTACCATTTTTTTTATTCAACTGCCATGATCATGATTAATGGACTGCCGAATAAACGGCTACGTGAATCGTTGTTTGATTTTGGGTTTGGCGTATCAAAATCACATTGGAAAATGAAGTTGGTCGTGTTTGCTGAAGTTGAAGCTAGGCTATCATTGTTCGCTGTAGCTGCAGCTCATCTGTCACTGACTTATTTATACCAATTATTTTGGTGGCATGGATGAACTAATTATGTCATATTTCACAGGAGTTAAATACGGAAATGTATAGTAATAAAAGCAAATTTGGTAAAATAAAGTGGCTAAAACGGGAACCATTTGGCAGGAAATTCACCCCGCCTGGGGGCTTATGACGTTCCCTCAGAGCCCCTAGTCAATGCAGACTTTGTTCCATTAGTCCAAATCTGTTAAAATATGCACTATACGTGCGGTAGAAATAAAATTGAAATATTAATATGCATTATAACAATGCCAAAAAACTGAGGCGAATTCACTGTTTGAAATCAATGAAATGCCATATCATTTCAGCTTGAGGGCCAAACCTCGGACCAAGGGCTTTCCCGATCACTGGAGGCACAGCCTCCAGACCCCTAATTCTGTGCAGTTGAGAAAATTCCTTAGAATAAGCCATGCAGCATTTCAATGCCGTTGCCGTTGCTATATAGGTTATATATATATATATATATATATCATATATATTATTCTCATTTTTTTCTGACAATGCTATTTGTGTAGACTATACTCAACTGTCATCCCTCTGCTAACATGGTAAACGGGTATCCCTAACTTAGCGGGACTTCAGTCCCTTCTGGGAACCCGATTGTTTCCCTTAAATGTTAATTAGATAATCATGTGATCTGTCTGGTTTAATTTCCAAACTTATGATCGTTGATTATGATTATTCTGGATCACTACTTGTTAACTATTCTATGGAAACAATAAAAGGATTGATTGATTGATTGATCTACTGCCATCCAGCTCTTTAATGCAATTGCGTGCCATAGAACCAGCGATCGAACAAAAACTCTTTCCCCATTTCTGTAATGAGAGGGATCATATGTAGGGGCCTATGTTGGATAGTTGACCATGATAGTTACAATGATCAAGATGATGATAATGACGACGAAGCCTATGATGATAACGATTGTTTGTCCTGGACAGGGCTTCAAGGGCCTCAAGTGAAGTGTATGGTAGCCATACACTTAACTTCAACCAATCAACCTCGCAATAATTCTCTGAAAATGGCTTTCACGAGAAAGACAATATAACAATTTCATACCGGAACGTAGCAATAAATATCAGCTATATATATATATATATATCACTGGACAGGGCTTCAAGGGTATATATATATTAGCCTATATATTTGTGTATAACTTAAATTGCTATTAATATATAGCGACGCCTGGGATCTCGGCCTAATTATGAGCATGCATGTATATCTATGCATGATATTTTACAAAATTGTATACGTAGCTCATGCACGTAGCCTAAAATCAGCCGATAATATATATATATATATATATAATACATATTATATACTGCTATATATCGACTGGTTTTAGTCTATGTGTAAGATTCAGATCCCTTAAAGACCTATGTTCGTAGGTCCCTTGAGGGCTTCCTAGAATGCGTTGTGTAAATGTTCAGATACAATGCGTAAATATCATACTTTGCGTTGTAGTTGAAGCATTTCCTCGGAGACACATTCGCTCAAGTCTGGCACACCGATCCACTTGGCCTGCGGTCCGCAAGTTTTCTTTGCATTATTCACTGAAGTGGAAAAGACCAGACATAGTAAAAACGAAGAACGCTAGTAAACACCGGAATGGAAACAAATCTGGCCGAAGATAATGTCACAAAGTGAAGGGATGAAGCAGGAAGAAAGCACGTTAGTAGAGGATACCATATTTCCTAGAAACCTAGATGAAGAACAGGAGTCCATTAACTAGCCCTGAGGCAATCACTGGTATGAAGTGTTACCAGCTTCATTTTCTTGCGACTCGGCAAGTGAGGGCATGTGTCCAGTCCTCTCCCTCACCATCTCATATTCATACCGATAATGTACGGGTCAGTGTACACATTATAGAGAAGTTGGTTGTGGTGCAGGTGTAGCAGAATCTCGAGAGAAATTTCTGCCCTGATGGGGATTTGAACGCCTGACCTCTCGTTGGAAAGACCAGCAGGCTAACCAATAGAAAATCGACCTTGACTTTGAACGAAAGAACCTAATGCAAAGCAGTGAGTTGAAGTAAGCTTTCTTGCGTCTTATTTATTTCCACGCAAGACAAAGTATCATTCAACTGATCTTCCAGTCCGCACAGTTCAGAAAGATGACCAGGAAACACCACACCACAGAAAAGAAGGAAATACAATAGTCCCACAGTAGAATGCAAATCTCTGTTGCAACAAAGTAGCTTAGGAATTAAGCGAACTCTCAGAATTAGATAAAATAACAAGGAAAACAGAGAAGAGTTAAACTAAATCTTCAAAAGAAACCATAACCGAAGATCAAAATAAGTCGATGCCGACAAACAGACAGACAGGCAAAGAAAGAGGACAGAAAGGCTCACAGATACACACAAGGGTGTGGAGAGATAGCCTGTATCCACAAACCAAGATATTGGTGTTAAAATAATTATCTCAATTATTGGGATCCCGAGTTACTCTCGTTGCCCTTATCAGATCCGCTTTCTTCGCGTAACAAAGACTAAGGGGTCAGCTGGATGAGGATCTGTCAAAATAAGTCATCAACGACATCAGAAGAAATTCGAGGTAGCTTAAAATTTTTACCCTAGACCCATTGTCACCCTCGATTCTGCTTGTATTGTGGAGTGACGGACAGACAGACATAGGTCTACATAAATTCAGCCAGACAGACAAACAGCCAAAAAGACCCATCCAGCCAGACAACCAGCCAGACAGACATCCAAACAGGTCACCAATTGCTTAAGTCGGGATGCTCCGTAGTAAGATTTTAGTCTGGTCCCACCCTCGTTGCTTGAAGACTTTCTGATATAATCGGGGCTGTCATGCTGAGACCGCTCCTGAGTCCTGAATAGCTAGTACTGCAAGAGACGCTTTCCAAATTCTCAGATACGATTCGACGAAGACGCACACAGACATACAAATACACGGCACACAGATTGAGAGGGACAGACAATCAGTCAGACAGAGAGACAAGCAAACATTCGACAGATAGAAACAAAACCTACAGTTAATATTATTTGGACAAGGTGCGGTGGCTATTGAGTTGGCGGTGGTGTTCGGCCAGTTGACGTTTCTCTTTCGCTCTGCTCCACATTTTGGCCCATTGTAGGGAGAGACAGTCGTCATTGATTCCCTCTTCATTGATGACGTAATGAAGTCTGACATCGTCGTGTTTCCTTTTTAAAAGCAGCAAAATTCATCACGATTATTAATAATGAAATTAATGAATTGAAAATGAAACAGAAGCGAGTTAATAGCAAGACTGAGCACATTATAGCTAAGACAATATTAATTCTATACTTTATTAATATTATTATTTTTTATTATTATTTTAATTTTATTATAATTATAATTATTATTATTATCATTATTATCATTATTATTATTAATATTTTTATTATTATTGTTGTTGCTGTTTTTGTTGTTATTATTATTTTTAGGAAAGAAATGAAAATTTCTGAAAACTTCACCTGTGAAATTGAGTACTCGATTTGTAGTGGTAAATGATATATTTGTTGCGGCAAATCGAGCAGTTGTTTGAGTTACTTGAGGTGGTACAATTGCGCCATTGGCTATAATAGAGGCTGTACCAGTAGCTGAAGTTGAAGCTGCACTTGTAGTGGGAGTTAAATTTGATGTTCGCGAGGTCATTGTTGTCGAAGCTTCAGTCGCTAAAATAATTAACATGCATTTAGCCACGGAATACCACTGTGCAAACTGGCTCAGTCATAGACTACATTGGTAAGAGCGTATAGGCTGCGTCTCAAGCGCCTCTGTTTTAGAGAGCATAGTTCGCGGTTCGCTTCCCGTTGCTGGCTTATTTAAGGGGTTTAAATCTCGGGGCTCGGGCTATAGCACGTTCTAATTTTCTAATGAGCTGTAATATGCCAAAACTAATCTTTCTCGGCGGCAACGGCCTATACTGTCATAAGCTGCCGTTAAACTGTGGATCCATAGCACGTTCTGTGCACAGGGACCATAAATGGCGTGGAATACATTCAAACGGGCGAGCGGTGATGAAGGATCTCACCCGATCAATTCAATGGAAAATGAGCAGGGTCGAGGTCATACGGCCGCTACAGAAAAGCTTCCTTATTTGCAGTTACATGTAGAACTTTTCAGGTTCAACTGCAGCCAAGGGTTCAGTAGTACCTCCCTTCCGCTACAGCACGTCACTGTTCACTATCATCAGCTTCATCGTCACTTCCCGTTTCTGCTTATCGATCAAGACTCGTATGGCGTCAGTTATTCCAATGACGTAATGCACTGCGGACAAAAATAGACATACGTTTACGTCGCATGACTCGCCATGACAGGCAACGCCCCGGATTTGTCGCCGTCTTTGCCTTAGCAGGCATTAGCAGTTCTTCACCGAGCTCCCCACCGCACTTCGACCTTCTCTCTACCATAACATCCGTCAATTAGGTCCGGTTTTAACTGCCTTAAAGTTACCACCCAGTTCACATAATTATGAAATTTAGAAAGATAAACAATGGCCATATGCGCCATTAAAATCAGTTTACTCATTTTACGTATGAATGTATGTATAACGTACATTGTATCTGCAAAGCTGCATGTTATTGTTACACACATTAGTCATTACATGACCATTCAGTACGTCAGATTGTGGCACATAATATATGAGGCCGCAGGATAGGCTAATCGATATCCTCATATCCTGCTCATATTTCACACAGTTTAAAACCAGATACTTCACCCCTGCTGCGCTTTTTATTGGCCATTTTAAGTCTCCGTTTTAGGTCCCTTCTAGGAAAGAGCTGAACGGCTTTGGGGCTGCCATCCTCTTTGGGGCTGCCATCCTCTCTTTAGAATGATCATTGACAACACTATCACAGAAGAAAGAGCGACGCGCTACTGAAGCATTATACGCGCGTCTCGAAGAACAGTCAAATTACTTGCTAACCTAATCAGATAAATCCTCCGAACTCAAAACCGAATTTAAGAAAACTCACAATCCTTGAATTTCAAGCACATGGATATCTAGCTGCACCTCTCCGTCTCTTTTCCTGGACTCATTTCCCCCGTAGACTGTTTCCGTCATCTAAAGCAGGGCTTCGACTGCGACCGCGTGAGAGGGACGATCTCTGCGTGCGATGGATGAGCAAAAGATTCTGCGACCGTGCCTTCTCGGCTGCCGGTCCCAGGCGCTGTAGCAATCTCCCTTCTGCGATCCCTTCTCCTGATTCGACGTAGTCCTTCAAGTCAAAACTAGAGACTTATCTGTTCACCATTGCTCACTCTGACTGATGTTCCCTTTTGTTTTTTAGGCGTCTCTGTTCACCTATAGGCTCGATGTTATAGTTGTGTGTAGGAGACTAGGCGCCCTGGTAGTGTCATAGATATTGTTATTGTTGTAGACTTGTAGTTGTTGTTGCTATTATTATTATCATTATTTTTTATAATTATAATTTTATATTATTATTATTATTTTTATTATTATTACTATTACTCTCATTATTAATAATATTATTATTGTCATCATCTTCACCATGATGTCTACTCCGACATCATCATCATCATCATCACCACCACCATCATCATCACCACCATCACCAAGATGTCTTCTCCGAATTCCTTCTCGGCTTTCGACGAACCCTAGAATTTGACTTGCATAAAGGTGTTGATTATTAGCGACATCGAGTGATGTCTTCAGCGCTATAGCGTCAATGTCACAATGCCAATTCTTAGGTTAGAAGCGATTCGAGTTTCTGTGCATGCATGATAACACTCGATTAACATGGGTTGTAAAAGTTAGTGAAAAGCTTTCATGCAAATATGGAAACATGCCGAAAAACATACAATGTCAACATGCTGTCATTCAACATGCTTTTCCTTTAATATGCACAGGCAGTTTCAATACATGAACATGCATTTAATTTATTATAAGGATAGTTCAATATTTCAAAATGCAATTCATGAACGCTTAACATTTAAACTGCAGTTCAGGAAAGTTTCACATTTCAGACTGGAATTCGGAAAGTTTAACACTTTAAACTGCAATTCTGGAAAGTTGGCATTTAAAGCTGCAATTCAGGAAACAGGTCCTTAAAACTGATCTAATTATTGTGTCAGTAGTTTTGCAAGCGCATAGGATACACGGGCAAGTCTACTGTAAGCCTTAGCGTCCTTGTATTGACGCAGGGCGTGTATTAGTCTGTTATAATTAGCTGTCAAAAACACGGCAGGCTTTTGTGCGTACAGGCCATTGTTTATTGATAACTAGTGATACGGATATTTCCAATAACTTAGTAAGTCAAGAGGCAAATGGTTCATAGAAATATTTTTATTGTCATCGGCATGTACTTCCTATTTCCATTAGTAAGTCAGAGGGAAACGGTTCATAGAAATATTTTTAGTGTCATCGAATGTGCTTCCTCATTGAACTCTTTTACTGCGTCAGACCATTGTTATTCAAATACGCATTTTTCAGCGATACTACCTGGTGCTGAGTAATTGTGAGTGAAGGACTTGCTCAAGGTCCCTACCCAGTAACCGTCTCAGAGGAAGAAGATCGAGCACGTAATTTACGTGTCACACCACGAGCGTCTTAACCTATCGGCTATACCGTGTTCCACAAGCGGTTACCATGCCTAACATCACTTCACATCATTCGGTATATTTCCACAGACAACTTATTGCAACCTGTCTGAATCGCTAAAATGAGAGGACATGTGTTCAGTTGTTCACCTCATGTTTTGTCCAACATATCTCCTCAGTTAGGCAAACTCCCGCTGGGACTAGAATTACCGGAGTAAGTTCACTAGTAACAGATTTTAGTAACTGATATCCTGAGCACTGTAAATTTTCACAAATTTTGGGAAATTTTCTAGTCGCTAATTTTCATTTATAATAGTTGGTAAAAGAGTTGCGAAATTAAAATCGACACAACATTTAACAAATTAATTATCAGCTAAGCAATTGATCCACTTGACAACAATCAATACACAAAATCTGTTTATATATATATAATACCACCTTGAAACGTTTGGTCCGGCTGTACAAGTGTTATGGGAACGCTGGCGCTCGCTTGCAAACAATATGAGAACAAAGTCTGCTGAGAAAAGATGGTATTCGGTATTAAAGTGCCTAAAATCGGGACAGTTCTTGGCATATGCTTTGATGGCCTGTAATGAAAACGGGCAAAACCAGAGTGAAGATGCTTTCTCCGGGATTGAAACGTAATTATGACGGTGGCCTGGGCCACTCAGTACCGGGATGTTCAAACGTTTATTTAGTCAAATACTTTCTGGGAAAGCCGTCAGTAGTACGATTATAGTTCACTTGTCAAAGTTCACTAAGGTCAGCGTCATAAACTCCTCAATTGCTTCTTGTTAGCTGCCGACTTTCAGCGCTTGATTATTAGTTAACAAAAAAGCCAAAGTATAGTGTATCGATTTCACTGCTTGTAAATGTGCTGAAGCAGTGGGCGTTAGTTCATGAGTTACTTAGCAGGACGGTTATTAATGGCAGTGCATTTGACCGCAGGATTTTCCGAAGGGGAACATAAGAACATCCTTTAAGAACATAGAAGCGTTTCTTATGGCCATTCTGTAAGAATACGTTCCTTCAGAAAAAGTACAGAGACTTTTACGAACGCAAACACGTTCTTTACGAGAATAAAGACGTTCTTTAGGCACCCGTGTCCACGAAGAAGTCATGAACATATCTTAACAACTACCATGAAAACAGCAAAAAATGATGCTGAAGCGATTAACTAAGTATTCAAGAGGTTTTTTTTATTTTTATTATTATTATTATTATTATTATTATTATTGTTATTATCATTATTATAATTATTATTATTATTATTATCATCATCATCATCATTGTCATCAGCAGCAGTAGCATCATCAGTTAGTATCTCCATCTAATACCATCTACACTCTACCCTGTCGATCTAAGAGACACCATTACCTTCTATTTTCCATCTAATTCTACCAAAGCCAAGTACATAACGAAATAACGAACTAAGTTCCGACCAATTCTAGGCCACACCCATTTCGATCGAAAATCCGCAGATTCGATCTAATCGCCCATTACAATCTAAACCTCAAACCGTCCATCTAAGCCACGCCCGTTAGGGAATGAACAGCACCCAGTTCTATCTAAGTAACACCTATTAGGATATCAACTCTGTCTAATTCTAAGCCATAAAGGTATGAACACCATCCAGTTTGATCTCAGCCACGCCCATTAGGATAAAAAAAACTCCGCCCAATTCTAAGCCACGCCCATTAGAATTTAAACTCCGCCCAGTTCTATGCCACTACGGTATGAACACCACCCTTTGTATTGCAGCCAAACCTGTTAGGATATAAACTCCGCCCAATTCTAAGCCATACCCATTCCGGTATAAATAACACCCAGTTCTATTTAAGCTATTAGAACACAAACTCCGCCCAATTCTATCTAAGCCACACCCATTATGATATAATCTTTATTTCAGTCTACTTAAAACTCACTTCTTAGTCAAACTGTACTATTTTCTAATCGCGTTAACTAGTTATTTAATTACCTGGGTAACAGTGATGTATCACGCCGAGATATTTTAGAATGCCCCTGCATGGATCTTCGAAAACGCTGTTGTTAGCCCAGACGGTACAGTTTGACTTTCCAGAACACCTGTCAATGTGCGCGTATGACGATAGTAGTACAGATTACCAAAACAGAAACACAGACACACAGGCAAGCAGACAGACAGACAGACAGACAGGCAGGCATGCAGGTAGGAAGGCAGACAACAATGGACGTTTTCACAGAATAATCAACTTTTAATTAAAATCATACATTTTATTTTTATATGCCTTTGATATGTTGACACATAATGCTGAACAATTTCAGCCACACACACACACGCATACACACACACAGTTATTTATTTTCCTTCAATAAAAGAAGCTTTTCACAATGCACATGTTTACCTCAAAAACAAACCTATGTATGTATGTATAGATGTAAGTATGTATGTATGTATGTATGTAGTGTGAATATTTTGCGCATTAGGCCTACTACCGTTCAACGAGTATCAGGTTATTAATTGGCTATTATTATTATTTAATAGTAATAGTAATAATAATACATTTATAATTATAATTATAATAATAATAATTATAATTATTATTATTATTATTATTATTTTTACCCGAGTTACCTCAGATCCCTCAGGAATTAAAAAATTATCCGGAGATACAAAAATGCATTCTGGAAGGCCGCTAGACCTCGTTAAGATCAGGCGGAGCAAAGGTGCCTAAGCAGGCTATGGCGTGAAAGCGTTATTTATTTATTAATCATTTTTATCATCCTCGTTGTTGTTATTATTGCTGTTGTTGTTTGTGTGTTTCTTTTTTGTTACCAGTTTTTTTTGTCAGTTTTGTTTGTTTCAACTGGTATCAGGCTAAGTTCTTAGCTGGTATCTGCAGAAAGAACCAGTGAATGGAAAAAGGTTCTGATAGGAATTAGAACAGACATCAATGTGTTTTGTTCTAACACTAAAAGGATCGTGTACAAGCTCAACCAAAGAATCGCAGAAAAGCCAGTTGTTATGAAGTTTCGCTAAGTGCCAATGAATGGGAAGAATGGATTACATTAAAATAAACCACACCTCCTTCAAAGAATAACAAGACGTGTGAAGTATTTTGCTGAACTAAGGAATAAGTCCGATTAGAACCGGCCTCACTTAAGGAGGTAATGAATGCCAGAGGACGATAATTGGTTGACTACCACGTACGGGACCACCGAAGAATATTCCCAGCTAAAGGTTTAGTCCTAAACAAGCTTCGATGATCGCAATAAGACACTGATATTAGTTAGTATAGGTCTATTATATCGGCTGTGATAATATATTTAGTTGTTTAATGCAATAGACTCTGTAGAACAGTTCAACACTTTTGTTTTAGATATGGATGAATATCTCGCGTGATTGAATTGAAATGTATAAAAATAAAGAAAACAATCGGTGCATTTGCCACAAAGTAACGGGAGAATCGCACTGAGTAAAGTAAGAATCAGTCCGACGCCACGACGCTGGTGACGGTTTTCGCAACTCGTCAAAACAAGAAATGGAGCTCAACTGTAACAATAACCGTGAAACAATACCCGACCGAAAAACCACGAATGAAACGTATCAGAACTGTCCATTTTCCTCTTCCTTCGTTCCTCATTTTCCCCTTCCTACCACTGTCTGGTTCAGAAGAACCACGCCTGCAAAGGACCTTTCAGATGAGGACAGCGGATAGGGGTAAAAAGAGGGGCGAAGAAGGAGGGATGTTGTAATATAAAAAGGCACTCAGTTTTGATATGGAAAAGCAATCGTGGCTGGAAAGAAAGGTAGCAAAGAAAGAGTTATAGGAGGGGTACAGGACAAGAAGTTGAGGAGAAGGAGAACAAATAGGAAGAAGTGGAGATGGTGGAAGAGGGAGAGGATAAGATGGAAAAAGCAGCAGAAGAATGGAGAAGGTTGAAGAGAAAACTAAAGAGGAGGAGATGGAATGGAAGGAAGAGGATGAGACGGTATGGGATTGGCAAAGAAGGAAAGGACTAGGACAAGGAGAAGCAAAAAAGAGTAGCAGGAGGAAGAGGAGGAGGAGGAGGAGGGGAAGATAAGTAGTGGAAAAGGAGGGAGAGAGAGAGGAGGAGGAGGAAGAGGAACATGAGGAAGAGGAGGAAGCGGTAGCAGGATAAGGAATTTTTTAATGGAGTCGGAAGTTTTTAATGGAGTCGGTCAAGGGCTTGGCCAGGGCGAAACAGACAAGGAAAGAAAGGAGTAAGACAAGAGAAGGAAGATAAACAGTAGCAAGAGGAAGAGGGGGAGGAGGAAGAAGGAAGGAAGGGAAGAGGATGAAGAGAAGTGGAATAGGAGGAGGAGGAAGAAAAGGATGAGGATGAAGAGAAGTGGACTAGGAGGAGAGAGAGAGGAGGAAGAGTTGTAAATATCCTCTCGGACGGAAGTCCATCCGTCAGCGTTCAGCTTGTCGAGAGTGATTCATGGGCCCAGGGAAATGATTTCCAGATATCCAAATGGTGCAACTTCAACGAGGAAACGGACGAAAACGGAGGAAGAGGAAGCGGAGGAAATGGAAAAGGATGAGGAAGATGAGGAGGAAGAGGATGCGGAAGAAGTTGAAGAGGATGAGGATGAGGAGGATGGCCGATAAGAACATCTTTGCCAAACATCCGTCGTCACTCCTGATGCAGATGTCAAAATGGCACCAAAGAAAAATGGATTGATGTATCTCAGACTCTTAACATATACTTGATGCATGAATAAGTGTACACGAGAGAGCCAGTCATCAGTGTATACTGTATGTATATATGTAATATATATATGCAATATGCATAAAAATATATAGAATACATATAGAGCTTTTTGTGAGTCACTCAAAATCGATATAATTTTTTATTAGGTTTATTAGGTTTTCTTGATACATACATATATAGACAAAACTTATACATATATCACATGTGGTAGATGCATGTATGTCTATTAGACATACATGCATCTACCAAATCACGATATAATTATAAGTTTTGTATATACATGACTGTCTAGATAAAACCATACAAAACACATAATGGACATATATATATATATATGTCTATGAATTATAGACAAGTCATGCGCATATATATATATATATATTATATATATACATATATATATATATATGTATATATGTATGTATATATGTTTATGTTTAGGCAGTGTAGCCAGTCTTTGTCAGATACATATGCAAGTACATATATACATTTGGCATATATATTGTTGGTGATAGCTGGCTTCCGAGAGCATTCATCTGGTGCCTTGGTGCAAAGACACGAGTAATGCTTTCTTATCGGGTGGATAAGATGTATGGGTGTATGTCTTTACACTTGAGAACCGCAGCTCGTATTTAGGTGCCTGAGACCTTTAGGGTGTTGGACCCTGGGAAGAATTGGACCATCCCCATTTAATTAAGCAGATCACGCCATTCAGTTGCTTCCAGCATGTGAAATAGGAAGTCATCGGAAATATTGAAATATTGGCGACTTCAAACCATAAGACCGGCACAAAGTGTCTGGAGGAGGAGGAGGAGGAGGAGAAGGAGGTGGAGGAGAAAGAGGAGGAGAAAGAGGAGGAGGAGGAGGAGGAGGACAAAGGAGGAAGAGCCAAAGGAGGAAGAGGACGAGGAGGAAGAGGACTAGGACTAGGAGGCAGAGGAGTACCTCAAGCTATAATCCCTGTTGGAATCTAAGAGTATGAAGTGTAGCCAACAAGCCACTTCATTTGCTTAGCATTGGCATGAGTCCGTGTGGCCGGTCCTCTCCCTTGCTGACCACTCTTCCCATGGACAGCGTTCGGTCAGTCAGTATACTTTTTTAATATCGATGTTTGCCAGTGGAAGAGAAATCGTTAAATTTATGTCGATACATACATACATACATACATACGTAGGTACATACATACATACATACATACATACATACATACATACATACATACATACATACATACATACAATACATAGGTGCATCATACATACATACTCACACTATTTACTCACAATGACTCGCTTCACTTCGATTTGAAGTGTCATTTATATAGCACTATTAGAAACTCTATACGGTAGCGAGTGAGTTGGCTAGGAGAGGGTAGTATCAGTTGATTCGAAGTGATTCGGACTGGTGTTGAAAGCTCTACGGGCGACCTGCACCCAGGGCACAACACCCTGTTATAGCAGCAGTCCGAAGTCTACTCTAAGGAGATAAGATTGCAATTGGTCCAGATGTATAAGTTCAACACTGGCAGAAACAGAAGCTGAGAAGAGGAGACACGGACCCTTGATAATGGGATCCTAATATTGGATGGCAACACTTTTTATGAACTCTTAGTCATTGACTGCCCGGACATTGGGGACCGAAGACTGCATTCGGTTTTCTTTACCCAACAAATTTCCGATGATTTTTTTATTAGTCAAAGGCTTTTCCGAAACGGTTTCACTTTTTCCGGTGTCTCGCGACAGAGTCTCCCGCCTAAAAGTCTCCCCCGGAGACTCTATTTCGAAACAGGTTTTCCCCGGTGCGGATCTGTTTCAGAATAAATTCGCACCGCGGAGACTATATTCCAAAACAAAGTCTCGGGAGGAGAGAACGTTTCATCCCCCGTTGAATAAACGCTCCCCCTGGAAAGACTTTATTTCAACGCGGTATAGGCTGCAGTCACATTAGGCCTATATTTACTGCCTTTCTGACGTTATTGTCAAGTTTTTAGTGTTCCATTACCGAGCGTAATTTTTCAGGGCGACGTCGTGGAGACTTTATTGTTATTGTTTATCGTGACACCGGTCAGATTTTTGTTTTCCTTTCACACTCTCGAACAATATATAATTTTCAGTTACCCTATAATTAGTCTTCCTTTATTTCTATTTCTAATTATCCAATTGTGTAGATTGTGTGTTTTGATTGCGACTTCTCACTCTAAGTGAACATTGACAATTATGATAATTATGATATTATGTAACGGCGCTGTAACAATATCTGTTATTATGTGTATATGTAATAGGTCCATATTTAGAGCTTTCCAACTCGACTATTCCAAGCATTTTTCAAGATGGCTTCAGTTTCTGCCAAATTTGACCGAGGACTTTTTCCCGGGGTCCCATTGGGTTATCATTCTCGATTGCATTGCATAAGACAGGTGGTTGCAACATCTGACGACTACTGTGGCACCCCACAGCGGCAAAAGTGCGGTGCCAAGTCTGCGAGGAGAAATAATGATGGATGGAGAAATATTGCAATATATGAGACAGAGATAGAGATAGAGGGGTGCATTGGTAGAGACAGTGTCAAACACAGAGACAGAGCATGCAACAGACGAGGAATAGAACGAGGCAGGGTCAGGCATAGGGGGGCCCGATAGCGCATTGGATAACATCTGGCACAGAGACCGAGAGGTACCGAGTTCGAGAGGCAAAGAGGGCGGACAATGCTTTGTAGGCTGCTATTAGCGCCGTTGTATTGCAGGCTGTCTGTTCTGTTAGTAGTTAATATTTACATTGCATAACATGTAAATGTACAGCGCAAAGCGTTTGTCAGGCGCTTATTAAAGAAAAGATATTATATTATATTATAGAGTCAGGAGCACAAACACAGAGAAATATCTACAGAGATAGATAGACAGAGAGAGACACACACACAGAGAATGAGAGACAGGAGACAACGACAGAGAAAGAGAGAGAGAGACAGACAGACAGACAGACTCAGGAACGAGCAGTACAGTAAGAGAGTGTTTAAAAGCTATGTGTACTCGAGAGCAAATCAGTGCTAAGCAAACCACTGAATGAATCATCGGAATAATCCATCACAGATATCACCAACATCATTAGCCGAGACTGTATTCTTTAAAAACTCTCACAAGGAATAATAAGAGTTCACACGATCCTAATCGATTGATGGACTGGACGGAGAGAGAAGTGGATGGATAAATGGATGCATGGACAGATGGATAGCAAATGGGTGGATGGATGGCAGGAAAGCATGGATGGATGGATGGATAGCAAATAGATAGATGGATGGACGGATGGTTGGAGGGATCCACGGACGGACAGGAGTGGATGGATAAATGGATAATTTTGATGGATGGATGAACAGACGAATGGATGGATGGATGGATGGATGGATAGATAGATGGATGCATATACGAATGGATGGATCTATGGATGGAGAGCAGAATGGATGGATAAATGGATGTATGTACCGATGGATGGATAAATTGGATTGATCTATGGATGGAATCATGGAGAGAGAAGTGGAAGTAGGAATAGCGGGAGACACACAAAAAGTCATCATCATGTATTCGTTTATTGTGTTAACAACACTGTAGGTGCACATAGAAAAAAAAATACATCTAGATATTATAGTAGGCCTATATGAAGTAGGCTAATAATAGCTTAGTAAGAGTTCAGGAATAACATACGAGATATAAAATTTCGTGATTCTTTGTCAGGAAGGTTAAAGTTATGTGGTCTGGATAAAAGAAAATAGGGCGTAAAATGTTGGTTAGGAAAAAGGCATCTGAGTGAATGATTCTCATTTAAAAGGACGGCCTCAAGTATGGAAGAACTGCCGGTCGGATGAGTCTGTTAGAGTACACAGGTGTATCTTTGCACACAGGTGCACTGCAGGCAGCCAAAGTGTATGGAAGTTTGATTCGTGTTATTTGCCTTTCAGCACGTTTGCGATAAAAGGAGCCAGATGTAGCCACAGGCGAACAGTATGACGCATCGTAGCGGATCGAAGGATAACTGAATGGATGGATAGATGGAATAGATGGATGGACGGATGAATGGATGAATGAAATAGATGGATGGACGGATGAATGGATGAATTAAATAGATGGATGGACGGATGGATGGATGAAATAGATGGATGGACGGATGCATAGATGGATGGATAGATGGACGAATGGATGGATGAAATAGATGGATGGACGAATGGTTTCTGCTTATTCTATTTATGTTGTTATGTGATATATGTGGGTGTTACGTTTTTGGCTGCAATAAATTGATTTGATTGATTTGTTTTAAAATCTCTAAAAGGCGTTCACAATAGGGCTATTGTGGACAGATGATCATCTGTCACTTAGTAAATGCACAATATTAAAAAGAAACATATCTGGTGTCCTAAGTAGATTCTCTCGCTCATCTGCCTCCAGCACGGAAGCGTCAAACATGCGGCCCGCGGGATGATTTTAATTAGCCCACCCGAGCTCGCTAAAATGTTTGCACTTTGTGCAAAAATGAAGTAAAAACAGGCCTTTGTGGACGGAATGATGCTCATTAACTTAGTAAATGCACAATATTAAAAAGAAACATATCTGGTGTCCTAACTATAGATTCTCTCGGTCATCCGCTTCCAGCACGGAAGCGTCCCACATGCGGCCCGCGGGATGATTTTAATTGGCCCACCCGAGATCGTTAAATTTTTGCAATTTGTGCAAAATGAAGTAAAGACAAAGTCTCTGGCCTACTTGCCAAGCTGTTCGCTCGTAACTTGACTTATCATTTGACAATGTGCCGTACATGTATATGGCATACATACATGCGATCATTCATTATTGTAATTGCAATTAGCAACTTCTAGTGCGGCGGTGTCTAATGCACAAGGCATCAACCGATGGCACACCAAAACCAAGCCGTAATCAGGTCAACATCCAGACGATCATTATGATCATTATGATTATTCCATAATAAATTTTAATACAGTTAAGAATTTTCAATAATTTTTAAGTTGCTTTCAGTTTACTGGTGCGGCCCTCGACTTTAATAATAATTTCTTTGGTGGCCCACGGTGTCAAAAAGTTTGGACAGCACTGATATACTTCATCCATTTACTTCACCCGTTCAAGCTAGCGTTCCTTCTTCCGAATCTGATATTTCTGATAAAATATCATACATTTCCTGGCACTCCCCTTATCTTGACTATGACCCAAATAACTTCGCATTAAACGGTCGCAGACTTAAACAGGCCAACGCCGAGATTGATGATATGGATAATTATACTGGCACATGACACGTCGCCTATCATACTAGGATTACGGTAAATTCCGCGACAGTTATCACATGCCAAAATGGTGCCGAAAACATAACTCTACTGATAAAATGTTCATTCCTTTGTGACTTAAAGCTATGTAGAAGAGCAAATATGCCAGGCTCTGAAAGGAAAGAAGTAACTTCTCATTCCGTTCATGAAGTTTATTTTGGGCTGAGGTGTTCGAATTTTTGGATGAGTTTCAAACAGTTTGAAGCTGGAGTTTTGCAAGTTTTATCATGAGTGTTAGATAAGGGTGCTCGATAGTGTAGTGTTTAGTGTGCTGGACAATAGATCGAGAGATCAGGGGTTCAAATCCCCGCCAGAGCAGAAATTTTGTTCGAGCTTTCTGCTCCGCGTGCGCCCCTAACCAACTCAGTTATAATAGGTGCAGTGACTGTACACCGTCGGTGGGAAGATGAGACGGCGAGGGAGAGGACTGGTCACCCGCCCTCATATGCTGGGGCTAAGAAAATGAAGTTGCTAGCATTTCATGGCTGCCTCAGGGTTATTGTTTAAGGGGCTACTCTTCTTCTTTTCTTTAGTTAAGCTGTTTGTTCTTGGAACTTCGACACCCAAGTTTTCTATAATATTTTGAGTCCAAGTTCTGAGCATTTCGGCCAAAGTTGTCAATAAAAGCAGCCAGGGTTCTTGGTACTTTTTAGCCAAAGTTCTTAACGTTGCATGGAGCTATCAGTGTGTCGAGTCTTGGTTCTGAAATTCTTAGAATTCAAGTTCACGGTTTTTCTGAGCCGAAGTTCTCATTACTACTGAGTCAAAGTTTTTGATAGTTTTATTTTGACTTCTTGGCATTCGTACAGTCTGAGTTGTTACTATTTTAACCAAAGTTATTAGTATTTTTGAGTCTAACTTTTCAATTTTTTTCTGATTATAAATTTAAGTATTTTTAGCATAGTAATTAATAGTTTTTACTCTAAACTCAAAACAGACATGTGCCCGCAGTTCATAGAGGAAGCTTGCAGTCAAAGGCTAATTAATTTCACACAATGCATGTCTGGTACTGATCAAATGAGAGCTCTGGGTTCTATTCAGAGTCACCAGCGCTTGCAAACACCTTAGTTATTCGAGGCACAATTTTTCAACTTATTGCAAGTGATATTTCTTGTGAACCAATACAGTCGAACATTGTCTGGCGATAAATCATCATTTATGTTACATTAATTTTACAGACTACAGAAGTGGAGTGGGAGAACTGGCGTCATTGAAACCTGTTCTAATGACCAAGAGCGGTCTGTGAGCCATGCCTCTTCAAGCCTTCTTGGCCTGGTCCTGATTTAAGCACCGATGGCTGGAGAACCACAAGACCAACCACTCCTTAGAGAATGGACCAGCCACCTAATTGCTCCACTAGCCACGACTTCGATTCAATTAGTTGCCGGAACACGCTGGACAATACAACAAGACCACGCGTGTCCAATTCCCAGCGCAGGTCATCAAGTACATAATATTAATAAATGTACATAGTTCTAGTCAGCTTTCATCTTCCAAATTATTTCTATATATAATTATATATATATATATATAAGTATGTATATATAAGGTGGAATACATAATTATGCGTCGTCGCTATTCTCTTTGAAGTTTTAAGGTATATTATTTAATATGGTAGACGTGTGAGGCTCAGTACAAACGTAAAATGACGCCCGACGAATATGCTCTGAATGCGTCGCCACTGCCAAGCATACCAGCTGCTAATCATTTAATCTATTGCATTCTACAATTTTAGAATCTTCTAAGTATTATTCTCGTTGGTCTTGGTTCTGGTGGGCCTGTTCTATTTGTGCCTTTCCGCTTTACTTTATTCTTTTCTAGTTTGTTCCATCTAATTCTATTTCATTCCAGCAAATTCTATTTAATTCTAGCCAAATCTATTCGGAAGTATTTTGTACTGTTGTAAACTTAAACGCACTGTTCTACTGGTGGATGGCTGTGCTATAATCTAGAGGTTCGACTGCCTCACAAGAGATCGGCGTTCAATCCCCGCAAGCAGGGTCGGATTTAAGCATGGGCACCAGCCCAGGAACCCCACCACATAGGGCCCCACCAGTTGCAATTTAATTTTGTGTATCTCTTCACTGCATGTGTCATCTGAAGGGTCCCACCACATTGGACGGAAATGGGCCCCACAACCCTAAATCCGGCCCCGCCCTTAAGGGGCAGAGAAAGGTTTAGACATCTCTGCACTATACTTGTGCCTCGTAGTGAAAGACAATCGGTGGGAAAATGCAGACGGCGGAGAGGAGGATTGAAATACAATGAAATTTGATAGAATGAAATAGAATTTGATAGAATGAAATAGAATTTGCTAGAATAAAATAGAATCAGATTGAATAAACTAGAACAGAAATATTAAACATATCTAATCTATTGCAGTATACAAGTTGCGCGATTCCGTTGAATAGGAACTTTATTAACGCTGCCACTGCTCGTGGGACTCTGGTAGCGCCAGTCCTAAGCCTGGAGAAAGGAGAGGGAACTAGACAAGAATAAAGTAAAGCGGAATCGCACAAATAGAACAGGCCCACCAGAACCAAAACCAACGAGAATAATATTTAGATGATTCTAAACTTGTATACTGCAAATAGAACAGGCACACCAGATATCCGCTCTCAAATGCATATGCTAAGAAAATGCAGTCGCTGATACTTTATACTCATGGCTGCCTCTTGCGGTTAGCCTAAGACAATGTTCATATTCTGTTTATGTTCTTCTGTTTCTCATTAAATGTTTTGGTAAGTCACTTTTTAACGACTCTGTGCCATCGCAAAGACCAGCATCACCCCCTCCTTTCTCCAGGCTTAGGACTGGCGCTAACAGAGTCCCACGGGCAGTGGCAGAGTTAATAAAGTTGTTATTCAATTCTAATCTACTCTTTCAAACCCATCTTATCTCCGGGTTGCAGAGCTTGTCTGGTTTTGGACGCTAATATGATGATGCCGTAAACAATTGAGAGGAGTCTAATTAATCTAATTAAAGGACATCCGTTTGGTAGGCGTTTAATTGGTCTAATTAAACGTTAATCAACTGGAACGAGTCCTGTTTCTGTCGGCCAATTTCAATCGATGGTGCTGCTGTCCAGACGATCAAAGAAAATTGAGTTTTAATTGAAATCAGTGCAAATAAAAGAACTCTGAGGAAAACAAGACAGCAACAGATCGGGCGGAGGATGAATGAGTGGGTAGATGTGTGGATGGTTCGTTGGGTGTATGGGTGGATTGAATGGATGGATAGATAGATGGATGCATAGATGGATATGTGAATGGATTGATTGATTGGATGGCTGGATGGATAGATTGAATTGATGGATATATAGATTGATGCATGGATAGATGCATATGTGGATGGACTGATTTGATGAATGTATGGATGGGCGAGTTGGTAGAAGTATGGATGGATTAAATAGATATACGGATGGATGTATCGATGGATTTAATACATGGATAGATAGACGGATGGATGCATGGATGGATTGATTGGATGAATGTATGGATGGGCGAGTGGGTGGATCTATGGATGGCTGGATAGATGGATGGATGGGTGTATGAATGGATAGATGCATGGGTGGCCGTAATGGATGGATTGAATGGATGGATGTATGTATGGGCAAATGGATGGATGGATGGAGGTAGGGATATATGTATGAATGCATGGATAGACGGGTGATAATATAAATGAGGACATAACATCACTTGGACCAACACAAAGGATTTGAAAAATGACCGAGGACAGTGTTCATTTATTCGTATCCATCACCGCCAAATGGCTGTCGCCAGGAGATGATGATGATGATGACGGTGATGAATATGATGATGATGATGATGATGATAATAATAATAATAATAATAATAATAATAATAATAATAATAATAATAATAATAATAATAACAATAATAAAGACGAAGAAGTATATGGGCGTTAGTTCTGTTGTAAAGTCAGGCTTCGCTAGCCTGTGGAACAGTAAATCATAACTCGACAATTATCTAATAAAATTATGTGGTCAATTATATTCATTACTGGAGCACTAATTTAGCTTGCAACGTAATATCCAGTACACCACCTAATTTCCCAATTCTCACGCCCTATTTCAACAATGACACGATTACTCACAAGCCCACTTATTTTGGGTTGACGCAGGAGTCCATTGACGAAACGATTACAGATTTGACATGTTGAAATTATGTCATTCTTGCCCTCTCCAATCATAAGTACTGTCGAGGGGCATATATTGTCGTCAGGCAATTATTTCAATGCAGTACAAATGTTTTCAACATTCAGTGAAATGAAATTGCTCAGAAGGAAAAGCGGTACAAAGGGTGAAAGTTGCACAGTTCATTAGTGTACGAGCACATCAAATCATGCCAACCAACAAGGAGGAGAACTCCATTCAAACGAGCAAGGCATGCCGTTCCCCTGTAAGAAATACAATTTACCGCTTCCGTTCCGGACTGGCCTTCCCGGCCGACAGGAATATTCAACCTCCAGATAGACTGAGGGCTCCGTACACGGTCCATGAAAGACATCATTCGATGCCTCTATCCTGCACAACCGGTGGTTCTCGCATCTGTCAATCAATCCCATTTACATAGCGGTCAAAATGCTCCGATTTTAAGCAAATCTTCACTTCAAGGACACAATTGGTGGCGCTTGATAAGATCGCAACCAATGAGCGAGCAACGCCAGCAGATCCGACCAATAGAAACAGTGCATGCAATGGTAGTCATGACAACAAGACGCGGGGCCCGCCGATTGGCTGTAAGGTAGAAAGGCGTAACACTCAGTGCATAACAGAATTTTATATGATAAGCTGTCTGTCTGTTGCCAAGTCGGTATGTGGTGCCAAGTTTGCCTCGTAAGAGTAAAAAGGCGTCAATATATTTGCGAAGCAGATATTGTATTGCAGGCTGTCTGTTCTGTTAGTAGTTAAGATTTAAATTGCATAACATGTAAATGTACAGCGCAGTGCGTTTGTCAGGCGCTTAATAAAGAAAAGATTATTATTATTACTATTACAAGCCACACACAGTAAATCATGGCCAACAGGAATTTAGGACATTATCTAAATTGGGCATCAAGCCTCATCCTTTAGCCTATCTAATAACTCAGCCTCAGAATTTCCATCACTGATCGCCATCGTTATTGTTAATAAAATAATCATCATTGCTGTCATTTATTAGCCAACACCACAAACACACAGAAAGATTAACACGACATGTCATCAACATTGTTACCATCCCATCAACCACCACAACAACAACCAAAGTGAAGAAGAATACAAGAAGAATGCGAAGAAGAAGAATGCGAAGAAGAAGAATGCGAAGAAGAAGAATGCGAAGAAGAAGAATGCGAAGAAGAATGCGAAGAAGAAGAATGCGAAGAAGAAGAATGCGAAGAAGAAGAATGCGAAGAAGAAGAATGCGAAGAAGAATGCGAAGAAGAAGAATGCAAAGAAGAAGAATGCGAAGAGAAGAAGAATGCGAAGAAGAATGCGAAGAAGAAGAATGCGAAGAAGAAGAATGCGAAGAAGAAGAATGCGAAGAAGAATGCGAAGAAGAAGAATGCAAAGAAGAAGAATGCGAAGAAGAAGAATGCGAAGAAGAAGAATGCGAAGAAGAAGAATGCGAAGAAGAAGAATGCGAAAAAGTGAGGTTCAGTACCGTCTGCAATTTCTCAGATATAACTGAAATTTAAGGTAGAAAACAACGAAATAAGAAGGACTTACACACAGAAAGAAAGATAACACGTGTCGTCAACATTGTTACCATCCCATCAACCACCACCACAACAACAACACAGCGCTGAGTAGGGCCTACATGGCTGCTAGAAGAATTTAAGGCACAAGACAAGACAAGATTGTTGTTTGAGGAATCTTTTACTTCCTGTTAGAATAACTATGAACACCATGACAAGGATTATTTGAAGACGTACTGTTTTAAATGATGAATAAACAAATATACTGTTAGATAAATGATTGATGAAACTAGGGTGACCCTGCTAGCGGAACCTTATGTTCCTTTGGGTCTGCCTATTGACGCCACTGCACATGAATGTCTAGATTGTGTTGGGATGTGATAGTATTATGGTGATCAATAAAAAAGTATTGATTGGTTGATTGACAAGACATCAAAATTAGAAGGACTTACATTTTTCGAACGATTGACGTGGAGTTGTTCGAAGAGCAATTCGTAAGCAAGTCTTCATTATACGGGTTACACATGTCTTTATTAAGACGACCGTAGTTGGCGTTTACAATGTGGATGTTTTCATTTTCTTTGCAGCCGAAAGTTAATACACTTCCCTCGCATGCATGGGCAGTAAGCGTCCCGTTCAATCTAGTATCTGCAATGTACAATAATAAAGTTAGCTAGGTTTAAATGTAACTTTTTTCAGTTTCAGTACCTGTGATATGCAATATCATTTTGACATTCACAATCATCTAAGCCATGATGTTAACTATTCAAGTAAGTCAGTAAGTATATTCTTTAAGCCAATTATATCCGTTTGGTGTACTACATTTACATAGAGTATAACTTCTTATATACTAGTACCTGTGATGAACAATATAATTTTGATCTTACAGTTAGCCAAGTCTTGATGGTGCAATTTCTTAGTTATTATTCATAGCTTAGTTCAATTTGAAAACATGCGTTGGTTTCTTGTGACTTTGAATTTTATAAATGTAATGTATAACATTGTATACGCCTGCCTTGTATACTGTTGCATCATTGGGCAGTTTACCTGCTACTTTGCTTTAGGTGGCCTTAATAATATTCAGAGAACGATGACGATGGTGATGACGATGAGGATGACGATGCTGCTGCTGATTATGACAACATGTACTACAAGATCAGTCCTGTTATGAATCTTCTTCCTCGTATACAATCGCCCATTCAAAACTTACCCAACTTGATATCACACGCGCACGTGCATATAACAACACACACATACACTCGTGACCGCCTGAACGTGAGGTCGAATTATCATCTACTTCGTATACACCCATATTATGTGCTATTATGTGCTATATATATATCCAGAAGATGATCTGTTTGGCTGGTATTAAAAGCTGTGATAGCGTCCACTGAGACAGTACTATCATCCAAACCATTCCACAAGTCTACAACTCTTGCACTGAAGAATATCAGCCCTAATGGTCCTTTCTGGTTTCTTGTACAAGATGCTAAAACAGTCAGCGGGAGGAACTTTGGTCCTTGCTACGCAATATATGCATATAAGAACAACACACACTCGTGTCCGCCTGAGCGTGAGGTCGAATATCTACTTCGTAAACACCCATATTATTAATATGCTATACAAGCAAGAAGATGATCTGTTTGACTGGTTCTACGTGCGTGCGATAACCAGACAATGGGGACATTCTCCAGTCGTTCGAGCATCGTTTTCTTCCGGATGAACTCGTCCTTCTTCACTAACTCCAACATTATTTTAGGCTGCAGAAAGAGATACTTTAGAGACGCTACATAAATAGCTATTTACATTACATAATTACATCTGTAATCAACTATACGTATGGAAGAGGTATAGGCCTACATATGCGGATTGTAATTACGAAGGGGCTCCCGACTGCTTTATCTTTCAACCCCCCACTAACACTGCGTGTCACTAGTTTCAACTGACCATCAAGGGGCAACCTGCCGGACGTTGACAGCACACCCCGGGGGCCTAGACTGATTTCCGATACAAGGGTGGAGTGTCAGTATTCGTCGGCTCCGGGAAAGGGACACGACGTGGACCCACCGTGGCGACCTATAAATGACGGGGCGAACTACATCATTTTTCGAACCTCCGCCACTGCCCGTATGCTAGTAATGCCAGTCCCAAACCAGGATAAAGGAGGAGGGCGGCGCGAGTGATCTTTACTAATCTGAACATCTGATGCTGGCGTAGTAAGTCACCCGTTGATCGAGTGCAGTTTTAAGTGGTATTAGTGCGGCTCTCAAGGTTATGAGATGAGTCGGCTGACTAAAATGTATGTATACCTTGTTGTTATTATGGCAGATTTTAAACAGGATCCCTTTAATACAGGGACAATCAGAAACCGACAGAGAAAAGGGATGGGCCACATAATAAGGGGAGATTCCCTACCAATAACCATAATCGGGAAAAGAATGGATGGCAGACAGACCAAATGAGGACCTAGACAGATGCTATAGGATTGGATGATTCAGGACGGTTAGAGCAGGCTGACAGTATCAAGAGATAAACAACGAGACGAATGGCGACATTGGACGAATACGAACATGCCTAGAGGCAGAGAATCGGAAGAAGAAGAAACAGGATAAGAGAGCAGAGAGAGACCACTCTTCATTTTCTGAAATCCCAAGCTCTTGCCAGAAAAATCCCAAGATTGGCCAAAGTTTACAAAAACATCCCACGTTACTGATAATATATATATAGATACTTTATTTCGACAAAGCAGAACAGAGAAACTAAGCAAACTAAGCAGACTAGAACAGAAATACAAAAATACAAAAACTACTTGAGTTTGGCCAAACAGACTGGGAGACGAAAACTATTAATTCCTCTCGAAGCATAAACGTAGTGAAGCGATCAGATAATACATGGTCTTTTACAGAAGAAGAAACAGGATTAGTGGGCATCAGTGCGACCACTCTTCATTTAGTGTACTATTATCCCAAGCATGTCTTGCCAGAAAAATCCCATAGATTAACTCAAAAGTTTACAATATAATCCCAAGTTACTGATAATGAAAATTTTTTGACGAAATATAAAATGCGTTTTAACCATCACAATTATTCGCAAAATGCCTAGCTAAGAACTGGCAAAGAAAAAACTCGGAGCATAACATTGAATTAACAAAGTTCAATGTTTACAAGTAACAATAATAATAAGCTTCTTTCACTGAGCGAGTTTTTTCTTATCTGATTCGCTGCCACTGCTAAAATGTGCGGTAAAACCTTGTCTGTAGACCGTAGAAAAAATCCCAAGATTGCTATGTAAAATCCCCAGATCCCATGTCGACCCCAAAATCCCAAGATCCTGAGAAAATTCCCAAGGAGTGGTCAAACTGGTGGGCATCAAGCGTTCAATCATTCATTTTCATTCAGATAATTTATATAGCGCCCTTCAAGGAACCTACTCTTTGTTTTGGCTCTCCATGGCTAGATAATTCTGAAGCGTTGTGTAAATCTCCAGTATTGATGCCAACAACAGTGAGAAGCGAGTTGTAGTAGCCCATTCAGTGCCGACCTTAGGGATGTGCGAACCATGGGGTTTCACAGGGCCCTAAAAGTTAGGGGAGTCGAAATTCTCACAGAAAATTAACACGAATAAGACACCCCATATTATTGTTTCGATTAAATCTCCTCTTTCGCCAATAAAATATAAGTCAAATCGTACCAGCAGTTTACTCATATAAAATGCTTAGCAATGGATAAACAATTTGACTTTGTCATGGAGCCCGTATAGTATACTCTCATTGGGGTTTATTTACATGCTTTTATATGCGAAATACAAAAAAACTTAACTTTTACGACCATATCCAACGAAAAATTCCCCGGGAAAGCTAAGCTATAAAGCTCCGAAATTTTTTTATGACTACGCCCCTGTATGCTCTACACAGGGCCCGAATATTACAAGTCCGTCGCTGGTCCATTCTGCTCGAAATCAGAACACCAGCTAGAAAAACTAAGACAGTTTGATGCAAATGGAAATAGAGCTGATCAGAATAATTCGAACACAGGTTCCTCCTCCTCTCGCAGAACGAAATGGAACAGAATAAAGCGGACCAGCATCTGCTGCGGATCGCTCTACACCAACACCCATTTCAGAAACATGTTTTTGTTATCGACCGTTCACATACACGTTGGAGTGGTTTTCGATTTTTCGATATTGACAACGCTCCTATTTATGTTGCGCCATTTCTTCCTTGCCGTCACACCTCCTTTCCGCTTCCTCCATAAACGTGTCCCACATTTCCTGTCTTTTTGCACCAAGTTGAGTGCTTACCCCCAAAGGCTCAGAACAACACGTCAAGCCATTTGCCCCATATATATATAAATAATATATATATAATATATATATTATAGCTTGTGTGTATGTACGTGTAGGCTATATATATACATATGCACACACGTACATACACACAAACCATAATCCATATATCTATACATATGTAAAGAACATCTTTATATCAAGATAGAGTGCTTGCCTATGTTTAACCGACTGACCCACATATCTAATCCTGTAGGACTCGTGGTTATATTGTCTCTCGTAACCAAATATTTTCCGTGGTAATTAATCCGAGAGTAGAAGTAGGAATAGAACAGTTAGAATATTAGAATATAGTTAGAAATAGAACGGTTAGAATAGACTTAGAAATAGAACGGTTAGAATATAATTAACAATGAACTTAATTGGAATAAATATAAAGTACATGTATACATGGACATGTGTAACAGCATACCTGCCATAGTACCTCATAAAATCTCTGCCGCGCTCGAATCAATATGTTAAGTGTCATTAAGACAGAAACGTTATTAGCAAGCAAACCAATACACAGACAGCTAGAAGAGTCATCAGTGGCGAGCCCACGCGCACACGTGGATCCTGACGACAGGCTTATACTCGGAAATCAGTCTAGCCGCACCGGGATGTGCTGTGACAAACCGACAGGTTACCCCATTAAGGGTTATTTGAGACTAATGAAACGCAGTGTTAGTGGGGGTTGAAAGATAAAGCAGTCTGGAGCCCTTCGTAATTACAATCCGCGCTTGTAGGCCTATGCCTCTCTACACGTATAGTTGATTACATATGTAACTATGTAATGTAAATAGATATGTATGTAGCGTCTCAAGTATCTCTATCTTTGCAGCCTAAATGATGTTGGGGTTCGCTAAGAACGAGTTCATCCGAAAGAGGAATAAATAATAAATAATAATTTATTGAAGCGCCTGACAAACGCACTGCGCTGTACATGTTATGCAATTTAAATCTTAACTACTAACAGAACAGACAGCCTGCAATACAACGGCGCTAATAGCAGCCTACAAAGCATATCCGCCCAACGGGGGCTCGAACTCGGTACCTCTCGCTCTCTGTGCCAGATGTTATCCAATGCGCTATCGGGCCCCCCGACTTGTACAAGAAACCAGAAATGATGCTCGAACGACTGGAGAAGCTCTCCATTGTTCCGACAGAGAGCGATTCTCTGCTGGGAAATGTTAATAACATAACATACAATAATAAAATTATCACATACAATAATATCACATAACAAGGCTTCACGTGGTTTGTAAGTAAGTAAGTAAGTAAGTGTATCCTTTATTATAGTAATTGCTAACGGTATTTTGGTTTACAAAGCAATCACTTGTGCGGTTTAGGGAAGCCGCGAGCATACCACACAAGTCGAAATATGCCAACTATTCCTGGCGCTAAACAACATCACAAATCATTCGCATAATAAATGCTTTCCGAGCCATACTGTCAGCATGCGGTAACACAAGTGTTCAAATACAATACAATACAATACAATACTCGATTGTAAGCTTTGGGCGCAGTGAATACGGAGTCTGTGTTAAAACCACTGCAAATTAACCTGGAACATGTTCAATAACCCAATTTTCCAAATTTCCTATTAAAAGCCGTAATAGTGTCCACTGAGACAGTACTATCATCCAAACCAAATCCACAAGTCTACAACTCTTGCACTGAAGAATATCAGTCCTAATGTTCCAGCCTGGTTTCTTGTACATGATGTTAAAACAGTCAGCGGGAGGAACTTTGGTCCTTGCAACGCAATTTGCTCAAAAGTTCGACTTCGACGAGGAGTCCTATACTCAGACTTGATTTACGGCTACAGATCATGCATGTATTCTGTATTTTATGCGTTCAAAGATCGACACCGTCCGCAGTTCTATCGAAGATGTCCCTCCGCCACACGTACAGGCCGGTTTTTACCAATAGCCAGAATAGCTTCTTCAGCTGTTGTTTCAGAGTCATGTGAACTGGACCCTTGACCCCGTTCTTATGTAAGGATTTGTTGATTAGCTTTGCAGTTTGTCTGTAGTACATGTATTGTTTAACGCAATCCAAGACTACGCTGGATAGATATTATCACTATGCTGGACAGATAATTTTTATCTGAATAATATAAACGAGGACATAACATCACTTGGACTAACACTAAGGGAGCAACGGACTTGACAAATGACCGAGAAAAATGGACACCATTTATTCGTACCCATCGTCGCCAAATGGTGGCATCAGGAACTGATTATGATGATTGTTCAACACCACTGAGAGTCCCATCCCGCCTCCCACAAGCAGGCGATTATTTGGCCTAGATTCAAGCGCCAACGGCTGGATGTTGATGACTTGGCAAATTATCGTTGAAATTGTAATCCATCTTTTTATCAAAGGCGGTTGAGAAGGCTGTGTCGGGAGTACCACCGATGAGTTTTTCTGAAGAAGCGCTACATATATTCCCACTTACAATTGGCAAAATATTTGCACACATACCTACATGTACAATACTTTTTACGGCCTCGGCCTCACAACCGTGAAATTCCACGTTCTGACCTCCTAACTAGAAAGGAATTCATTATCAGAATGCTTTGCACTTAGTAACATGTTTTTGACTTTACTATTCAATATTAGTACTATACATTATTATTAATTCTATGCGTTATTTTACATTCTATTTCAATGTCCCATTGTGCGTTTGCTAATGGAGTAATAAAGGCTATACTTACTTACTTACTTACTTTTTATATACAAACAAATATATGCACATGTGGATATCCATATATGCACACATGCATAAGAGTCGATTACCGTGTCATGTAACACGGTACCCGTTGTAGTTAAAATCCTCACTACGCAATGTGGAGATAATGGCCTCGAGCCTCCTCCCTGAGACGATTATTGTGTAGGGACCTTGATCATGTATTTCATTCACAGTTGCTCAGAGTCCAGAGTCCTCGATTATTGTTTTGTGATTAGACAGTGGCGTTTAATAAATAATAATAATAATAATAATAATAATAATAATAATAATAATAATAAAAAAATAATGATAACAACTCAAAACTGAACGATTCCTTCAGATTTCATTTTATCTGAATATCGACACATTAGATCTGACGCTGAACCTACCCGGCCTTGGACTAGAAGCTTCTGGCGTCGAAGAACTGACGAGATGATTGCCCTGAATCATCAGCATGAAGATCACCTCAGCAACTACAAGAACCCGAATTCTGTTCCGCTTCGTTCCGCTCATCGTCTAACCCTCGCGAACAATACCGGTAGATAAATATCCGTTATATGAATGAAACTCTCCGTAAAAGACAACTTCACACACGTTGATTAAATGTACTATATCGCAAACTCCAACGGCTTTTCATTTAAATATGAACGCACGGACTATGGCGCGCCGACGATCGAGTCGGTGCGAGCGTAGCTGAGTTGGCGCCCAATAGCCTAGGCAGCCGATTCCTTACTCACGTCGAGCCAGCGATTCTGATATGGCTTCAGGCAACAAGCCGTTCTCTCCTGATTGGTCTGACGGTGTTCAAATATGTATACAATGTGTACAGTTGGTGCACGCAGCTGAGTTTGTGTAGCAGAGATGTGCCAGCAGGGCGTCTTCTTTCTTGCAATCTCTGCTCTGTGCCAGAAAACAGGATACGGAGAGTCAGAGATTTGTACGTGGGTGAAACGAATAAAAGCTTTCTTTGTAGGCTAATGGGGTCTGGTAGCCTACTGTGCATTGAATTTCGTCCTACGAGAACATTTTGAACAGAATACAATTGAAGTCAATTGGGTTGAATGCTCTAGAGATGGACTTACATAATAGAAGTTATTGGAAGAGATGAGTAAGCTTTAGAACAGATTGGAATTGGATCATACTGGGACTTACAAGCATAAACATACATGTATGTAGGTCCCTGTGTATGTATGTACGTACGTATATATGTATGTATGTATGTATTTATGTGTATGTATGTATATAGGCCTATGTACGTATGTATGTATGTATTGTGTAAGTATGTAAGTATGTATGTCTATGTATTAGAGCTATACCGATTAAACGGCCATACGCGTAATCGGGCCGATTATTAGAACAATCGGTATAATCGGATATCGGCAGAAAATAATCGGTTAATCGGTGGCGAAGTCAAAATTGTGTTATAATTCAATAATTTTACCGTACTTGAATTATTGCATATTCCAAGTTTTTAATCGATTTTCATCTATCGTTTTACGTCCCTTATTATTTACGCATTAAAACATATCGGTAACAACTTCCCAAATTAATTGAAACGTCCGCCCTTATAGTTGTGACGATAGATTACTGGTTTATGTTTCGGAAACGAACATTTTGACTAAACAAATGATGAAATATTCGGTCTCACAATGGGTATTGGCAGTTTAATAATCGGCTATACGCGGTATCGGTACAGCTCTACTATGTATGTATGTGTATGTAATGTATGTATGTATGTATGTATGTATGTGTGTGTGTGTGTGTGTCTGTGTGTATGTGTGTCTGTGTGTATGTGTGTATGTGTGTATGTGTGTATGTGTGTATGTATGTATGTATGTATGTATGTATGTATGTATGTATGTATGTATGTATGTATATGTATGTATGTATGTATGTATGTATGTATGTATGTATGTATGTGTGTGTATGTGTGTGTGTATGTATGTATATATGTATGTATGTACGTATGTATGTATGTATGTGTATGTATATGTGTCTGTATGTGTGTATATGTATGTATGCATGTATGTATGTATTTGTGTATGTATGCGTGCATGTATGGTTGTTCATAAATTATGAGTGTATGTATGTGTGTATGTAGGTTGAATGTAAGTACATTTGTGCGTATGTCCAGATGAGTTGTTCATTCGTCACAGTACATTTGTGTTATGTCATAACTGGCTGCATTAAGCGGGACTTCTGTTCACTTAGATCAGCCTTTTGTAACCTATGACAGAGATATTGTATGTTGATCTTAAGGTTTTATGACTGGTGTCAGTCAGCGAACGAAATTGATATATCATGTACATATATATCTGTATATATGTACATATTTATGTATATTTATATATGATTGTTTTAATGACGCAAGCATATACATATTTATATATATATATATATATATATATATATATATATATATATTATATATATATTTGTTCAAGTGTTTGCGTCATTAAAACAATGACCCATTATGTCTTGTAATTTCCACAATTTAATATCCGTCTGCTCGATGTACATTGATTGCAACGTGACTTCATTCTCAAACGGTTAGTAAACATCAAGTCATGTGTTCATGATTTCGCATACCCAGCTGTTCATAAGAATTAATACAGGCCTACAATTCCTCGTATACTTTGAGGGAATTTCCCTAAATGCTCAGTCGAACCTAATAAACCTCAACAGTGCACTAGTCACTAGTGCATCTATTTGTTATTCCCTCGGGCTGTCACGCTGAGAGCGCCTCTGAATAGCTAGTATACTGTAAGAGGGGCTTACAAATTCTCAGATACGACACGATACGATTCTATGTAGCTTAACATACTTACATACATGTATCGTACATATACATACATACACATATACATACATACATATATACATACATACATACATAGGCCTACATACATACATACATACATACATACATACATACATGCATGCATGCATGCATACATACATACATACATACATACATACATATTCACTCCAATTACAGAGGATACAACAGTGAACTTAGTTACTCGTGACATAAATGCCGCCTCATGTGAGCACTTTAAAATGCTACTGTCTCAAGTTGATTGGTCTGTTGTATCTGACTCTTGTGGTGGGAATGATCCTGATAGCTCCTATGATTTATTTTTATCTCTATTCAAGACAGCATATAACACAGCCTTTCCTCTCAAAAAACAAAAACTCAAGGCACACAGGGGCTGTAAACAACCTTGGATGACACCTGGACTACTCAAATCATGTAGGAAGAAATCGAAGTTATACTTGAAATTTATTAAGAATCCTTCCCATGAAAATAAATCAAAATTTGTTACTTATAGAAATAAATTTAAAATGATCCGCATAAGAGCTGAAAGAAACTACTATGAGTCTGAATTTCTAAAATATAGTCATGATCTTAAAAAAACTTGGCAGGTTATAAGAACTATAATTAATACCAAGGATAAGAATAGAATTATTAGCAAGTTATGCATAAATGGCAATTCTATAACTGATGCTGATGTTATGTCAGAGAAATTTAACAACTATTTTGCTAATGTTGCTCAAGATCTTGTAGAGAAGATACCAGCTTCAAATAACACTATTCAAACATATTTAGACCCACCCATACCAACCTCCTTTGCCATTTATCCTACCTCTCCTGCTGAGTTAATATCTATAAATCATACTCTAAAAATTTCACATAGTGCGGGATTCGATGAGATTGATCCAACTGTTGTGAGTCCGGTGTTCGACCTTATTGCTGCTCCCTTGTCTGATATCATTAACTGCTCTTTGTCCTCAGGTATAGTCCCCTCTGCTCTAAAAATAGCCAAAGTTATACCAATATATAAACAGGGTCAAGAGGAGGAACTAACCAATTATAGACCAATTTCCATTTTACCGTTTTTTCAAAATTGCTTGAAAAGGTTATGTATTCTCGACTATTTGACTACATTAATAAAATTAACATTCTACATACTTCACAACATGGTTTCCAGCCGGGCCATTCAACCTCAATGTCGCTTTTAAATATTCAGGATAATATATCATCTGTTATTGACCGGGGTGAATTTGCATTAGGTATATTTATTGATATTGCAAAAGCTTTTGATACGGTCAATCACGACATACTCACCAGCAAATTACAAAATATTGGTGTGCGTGGAATTGCTTTGGTCTGGTTCAGAAATTACCTAGACAATAGAATGCAACAGGTTTTATGTAATGGCTCTTTATCGGAATTGAAACTCATCAAATTTGGTTTGCCACAAGGGTCTATTCTTGGACCACTTCTTTTCTTACTCTTTATAAACGACCTCCCCAATGCTTCCCCAATATTGCGCTTTGTACTCTTTGCCGATGATACAAACATCTTTGCTTCTCACAAATCGTACGACATACTTTTTCAAACAATGAATCAGGAACTTAAGCATGTGGTCGATTGGTTTCGAGTGAACAAGTTATCTTTGAACCTCAATAAAACTAATTACGTATTATTTTGTTCACATCGAAAACCTATTCCTGAAGTTAAAGGAACAGTTTTTATGGATAATAAACCTTTACCCCAAGTAACTTCGGTCAAATTCCTGGGAGTATATGTAGATCAGTTTTTAACTTGGAAAGTACATATAGAAAATATTTCTAAGAAAGTGGCGAAAAGTGTAGGTATCTTGGCCCGTACTGCCCACCTTCTACCGACTAGAATTAGACTTAGCCTATATTACTCCTTAGTCCACCCTTATCTCTCTTATTGCAATGTAGTGTGGGCCTCTAATTACCCTTCTCGACTGGTTAGGTTAACTTCATTACAAAAAAGAGCAGCCAGAATTATCTTGGGTAACTTGAACTCCCTGTCTTCACAGGCCGGGTTACAGAAATTGAAAATTTGTAATATAGAACAGATTAGAATCAAACAGACCTCAGAGTTTATGTTTAAATATATGCATAATCTTTTGCCTGGAGCTTTTACTGACTTCTTTAGCTTGACATCCCAATCTAATCCCTACAATGTTCGGTCTTCTTCCAATTATAGAGGAATTGCCACTAGAACGAATACACGAAAATTCTCCATCAAAAGTGCTGGCCCTAGGACATGAAATAATCTCCCTGTTGCCATTCGTGTCTCTCCTAGCATTTCAGTATTTAAAAAGAAACTCCATCATCACTTACTGTCTGTGGATCCCTGACTCCCACCATGCTTCCCCTGCTATTACCTGCCGTACATGCTCAAATTCGTACATACTGTGCTCGTTGCAGACACTCACTGTGTGTAATTTTTGATATTTAGTTAACTAGTTAAGATGTAAAATTTTTGGTACCCTCATGCATAACCTGCTGCCGCGTTTCCCATGTACATGGGTAACCCTGTTAGCGGGACCCTGGTCCCTTAAGGGTTTCTCTCCCTTTGCTTTTTGTTGGCGATTCTATAATAATTATATTTGTGATGTTGTGATGTTGCCTACTTGAAGGAATAAAATTTTTGGTTATGGTTATGGTTATGGTTATACATACATACATACATAAATGCATACATACATACATGTGGTGAACGACATCATTTAGACTGGCTGAAAGCACCTCGCGAGCAGACACCATTATACGTACCAACTTACATTACATTACATACCACCATGTATAGCTCAATAGAAACAACAACACTAGCTCATAAAGCAATCAGTGCATGCATTCACAAAGCGGGGCACTTTCCGTAAACACTAGGAGCGCTTCTCCGGTTTATTGGGGCGTGTATAGCACACTGCTTCAGCCCGCCAACGGACTGGGAAAGAGTCGGCCAAAGACTCCATAAAGGCCGGAAAACAAACACGAAATACGTCAACACGTCGTCACAGACATGCGCAGTTATATGATCTCGACGTCATCGGACGCCATTTCAAAAGCCAAGGCGGTCTGCTCTTAATTTTCCGCTGCGAGCTTCTCGGAGATACTCCGATCTTTACGACGTATTCTCCATTCGCGATTCCTCGTGCGGACTGCTGTAGATAGATGCTTGACCAGAAAACCTCAGCCAACAAAGACGCCTTTGTAAATACTTGAACGGTCGCTCCACTAACGCCACCTGACGCCGTACTTGGAAGCTGCGTTGAGATGGGTTGTTTTTCTTCCTCGGCCAATTCTCAGAATCGTGTAAACAACACTGGGTAGGGTAAGAATAGAGCCACTTAGAGGATGAAACCCGCGTGAAGTGAGATAGATACCCATTAGCTCTAATCCGGAAATTCAAGTAATCGTTATCGTAAACTCCAAACTTCTAAAGCGCCACTCGAAAGCCAGACGCAAGGCACCAGCTTGTTCACGAGTCAGAGTAACTCGTTCGAAAGAGTACTCCGAAGGAAGACCACGTACAAGTAAATGTAAATGTAAATGCTCGCTTTTTTCTATAGCGACCGTATATGGCCTCGACAGTGCTCATTTTTCAAGGAACTGATCGGGTGAGATCCTTCACCACCGCTCGCCCGTTTGAATGGACGCCACGCCATTTAAGGTCCCCGTGCAACTGCAAGGACAGTGCTAACCCGAGATTTAAATCTCTGAAATAAGCCCAAAGCTCGAGGGTACGTACCATACGTATTCTATTTTTGAAAGGTACGTACGTTTTTTAACGTACCCTATTTTAGGGTACGTAAACAATATAAAAATATATATACGTTAACCACGTCATTGCTCATTATAAGAATGTTCAATTTAATTTAAGCAAACAATCACAACCCAGTATTTGTTTATACAGCGTATAGTGAATTGCTGCAATGCTATATTGCATGTCTATGTTTATCCAGCATACATAGTGTTGACGTCAGATTATACGTAGGCTATGGGTCGCCGAGTAAACCATAAATAAAATTTTCGTGTATGATACGTACCATACGCGTATTCTATTTTTTGAAAGGTACGTACGTATTTTAACGTATTCTATTTTAGGGTACGCGTACCCTCGAGCTCTGAATAAGCCATCATCGGAAAGCGAACCGGGATCCGCATGCTCTCTTTCACAGAGGCCGCGAGAGGCGCACACGAGACGCTCAGCCTATACGCTCTAACCAATGTAGATATATATATATATATTATAACTGAACACATAGCAAGAAGCTGTAATTCAACCATAAACAGAATGCTACAAAACATAAGCACAACAGGGTTTACAGTGGTTCAGAAGACTAAAATCTGTGTAAGAACCATCACTAAGTACATGTATGTATGTATGTATGTATGTATGTATGTATGTATGTATGTATGAGCACTTGTTATAGCGCCCCTTCAAGATTTCTACTCAGAGGCGCTCCCGACTACAGCGCGGACACTGAATCGGAGTTTCACGCCGAAGCTCATGAGCAATTGCGAGTGAAGGCCTTGCCCAGGGTCCCTACGCGGCGGCTTGAGGTGGATTCGAACCCGCAACCCTCCGGCTGCAAGGCACCGAACATACCACTACACCACCGCGCCCCACTAACATGTCTTAATACCCATCTGCCCGAGCTTGGCCTTGAAGTTGTTGAGTGTCTCCACCGAAACCGTCTCATCACTCAGCTAGTTCCAGGCGTTAATTAATCTGCTGCTGAGAAATCTCTGCTTGATGGTCCATTCTGACTTCCTGACGATCGTATCTGTGACCTCGTAATACATTTTCTCAGACTTCTCTCAGCCAACTGGAAAAACTCTCGAGAATTGTTTTGATTCGTTTTTGTCATCATGCAGCTGTACGTTTTGATTAGATTTCCTTCGCAACTTCTGTTATCTATAGTGATGTTAATTCCCAATAATTCACTAATCTCTCTTCGTACGTTAATGTTCCATATCCTCTGATCATCCTTGCTGCTCTCCCCTGCACCTTGTCTAGAACGTCTTTTTGCGTTATACGGGCTCCATACTTCAACACAGTACTAAACGAGGTGTGTTATATATATATATATAGTATATATATATATATGAGGTTAAAGACCAGATACTCAAGTCTCTGCTAATTGCCGTTCTTTTGAATATTCCCAAAAACTTATTCCTTTGGTCACTGCTTCTCTGCATTGCCTTGATGGTTTTGCGCTTTGAAGAATAATGACTTCCAATCTTTCTCTTCCTGCGTTGCTTTTAATTTTCTGTCTCCAATTTCATAATCAAAACCGATGTTTTTTCTTCCCACATGCATAACTGCACATTTATCCAGGTTGAAAAGAATATTCCAATCTTCCCACCATTATACAATATTCCCAAATCCTCCATCAGTATTTTGGCTTCTTTCTCGTAGTTTACTTTTGCGCAGAGTTTTGTGTCTTCCGCAAACTTAGAGATCTTTGAAACGATTCCCGCGTCGATATCGTCGATATAATTACGAACAACTGTTACAGAGGTCCTATTATAATACTGACCCCAGAGGTACTCCACTTGGGACATTGATCATGCAGCTTGAATTCTTTTCCATAATTATCCGTAATACTCGTTGTCTCCTATCTTTTAATAATAATAATAATAATATCTTTTCTTTAATTTAGCGCCTGACAAACGCACTGCGCTGTACATTTACATGTTATGCAATTGAACAATCTTAACTAGTTAACTACTAACAGAACAGACAGCTTGTAATACAACGGCGCTAATAGCAGCCTACAAAGCAAATCCGCCCAACGGGGCTCGAACTCGGTACCTCTCGCACTCTTCGCCAGATGTTATCCAACGCGCCACCGGACCCCCTATCGATTTCCTGCCTATCGATTTTGTTTTAGCCAGTTGATTCTTCATTTGAGTAGACAACCGTAAAAAATGTCGTGTTTTCCGAATACAGAATAGCGAATATCGGTTACAGATTCATGGGTTTGAGATAGGCAAATTTTTGGAGATCTGCCATCTCTGGGTGAGCAATTGAAAAACCCACTGCGTGCCTACAGAGGCGAAATTCTATACATAACTTTGGGGGGGGACAGAGTATATACGAGGGCCGGATTTTTAGGGGACAGAAGGGCTTAAGTCAAAACTTTGGGGCACAGTCCACCCTCTGTTTCCCCCATGATTTACGCCACTGCCTGCCTATCGATTTTGTTTTGATTGAGCGCCTGCGAATAAGCTGATTCCAACGAATTCACTTTTTGCGTGCCGTAGAAATGTCTAGATTACGACTACGATTGAATCCGACAATCACAATCATAAACTGGTACTTGTCTCTAATGCGGAACCATATAAAGCAGCTCACTTAGTGCTGTTAACCCAGCCCCAACCGGCGTTCAATCGTAGTTGAACGAAATCGGTTAAAACAACGTCAGTAAATCGCACGCGGCTTCTGTCGTGAAAATTGATATACGGGTTTCTACGCGTCTGCGTTTCAGTTTCGCCTGAGGAGTTGATTGAATAGGACACTAAACGGCGTCGATAGCAGTCTCTGCCAGCACTGCACACTACTGTGTGGCCATATTATTATGCCCACAATACTCAGGCATGACACTCGCCGCATAGAACGAGAATTCGTGATTTGAGGCTTTAATATTCGTAAATATTCGTGAATATTAGGGCATTTTTAATATTCGTAAATATTCGTGAATATTAGGCATTTTTAATATTCGTAAATATTCGTGAATATTAGGGCATTTTTAATATTCGTAAATATTCGTGAATATTAGGGCATTTTTAATATTCGTAAATATTCGTAAGTATTCGTTGATGACGGCACTGTTTCCGTTTTGTTATACGAGCTAATTTAAGACTACTAATTCAAACTAAGTGAAGTTACTGACATAAGATGAGTAACTGTAACATGTAACTGTTCTTGTTCTAATGCCTAGCTTTTGGAACTGAATTTTGTACAATTAATCCCGGATTTTAAAGAATTAAGAATGAAAAGAAATTTGAAAAATTTAATATTCGTTGGCCAGTTTCAATATTCGTCAATATTCGTCAATTTCTACAAATCTTAATATTCGTAATAATAATTTGCGCATAGCCTATACTCGTTCTATGACACTCGGTGCCTAGGATAGTAAAGAGAAGAGCGGTCCTTTAAGCGAACACCGAGAGGCAATCGTGCGTATGAAGTTCTACGACTTGTTTTGGCTACGATTCTACGAGGGTCCCCTTGAGACGACCTCAAGAGTCTGTCGTTTGCAGAGGTGGCGACAGACATTCCGGGCCTGTATAAGAAGAAGCAGAGCAGAAGAAGAAGAAGAAGAAGAAGAAGAAGAAGAAGAAGAAGAAGAAGAAGAAGAAGAAGAAGAAGAAGAAGAAGAAGAAGAAGAAGAAGAAGAAGAAGAAGAAGGAGGAGGTGGAGGAGGAGGAGGAGGAGGAGAAGAAGAAGAAGAAGAAGAAGAAGAGCAGTCCCTTGAGCTAGCCCTGAGGCAGCCATGGGTATGAAGTGTTAGCGACTTCATTTTCTTAGCCTCGGCATATGAGGGCGGGTGGCCAATCCTCTCCCTCACCGTCTCATCTTCCCACCGACAGTGTACGGTCAGTGTACTCATCATAACTGAGTTGGCTAGGGGGTGCTGGAGGAACAGAAATCTCGAACCAAATTTTCTATCCTGGCGGGGATTTGAACCCCCCGACCTCTCGATTGACAGTCCAGCACGCTAACCACTGCACTATCGAGCACCCCAGAGCAGTAACGGGCCTCTAAACTATCTTTATATGTTATGAGAAAACTCTTTAAAAAACAAATTGAAATAATGAAAGTCCAGGTTCGACCCTACAATATTATATTTATATACAACTATGAATTTTATGGTTTTGTTAATTTAAAAATTTAATTTTAAATTTTATGCCAATCAATAAGCAACTTCTCTGGATTTAGCTGCAGCAAAATCGTCTACAATATCTTCGGAGTTCAATGATTTTGCCAGATCATGATCGATTGCAAGAGTTGCAAGACCATTCAGTCTGTCTTGCTTCATAACAGATCGTTGAACACTTTTCATTTATCATAATAATAATAATAATAATAATATCGTTTCTTTAATTAAGCGCCTGACAAACGCACTGCGCTGTACATTTACATGTTATGCAATTCAAACAATCTTAACTACTAACAGAACAGACAGCCTGCAATACACGGCGCTAATAGCAGCCTACAAAGCATATCCGCCCAACGGGGGCTCGAACTCGGTACCTCTCGGTCTCTGTGCCAGATGTTATCCAATGCGATATCGAGCTTATAATATTTTGCATAAGTTCATCGAGGGCCCGGCCCCCTAAAAAAGTCGCCTGGCACCCGGGCATTTGCCTCTGACCCCTATCGGCGGGCCTGGTCGTGGGCATGAAGTGCTAGCAACTTCATTTTCTTAACATTGGAAAACGGTTGTCAATTCCTGTCCCTCTCATGTACAACCTTAACTTATAAACCTTAGCAATTTTGGTGACCGTGAAGGTAATCAGACCGTCAAACAATGTCGACACTTTTCTTCTGTGCACTTTCTTCTGAAGTGGCGCTATACAAATTTACTATAACGATTACGACTACAAGACCATCTACGCGTCGAGGTATCTGATACCAGACACCTGAAACCTTTTACCGCCGTTGTACGAGCCACACTAATCGTAAGCGCGTAGACGACTTACACAATCGCGGCCATCGACCGATGCGATTCGAGGGGAAAGGGCCGCTGCACCCCCGACGACGCACGCAATACGCCGCTGGGGATTGGCGATCGAAACCAGGGTATTGACTTCGCAATCGAAGCCCCGGTCGGTTGGACCCGTCAAGTGCCCCGCGGACGGCGAGAGAAGCCTTTAATTATGCGTCGAGAGAGGGAGGGAGGGAGGCCCAGCGGTGAGCAAACACTGTCAAACGCCTCTGGGAAATCGACAACGCACACGTACGTGTGTGCGTGCGTGTACATAGGAGATTGCTGGCGTCTCTGAAAGAGGGCGCTATATGAGTCGGTTTATCGAAAACAGTGAGGTGACCTTTCAGGCTTCTACCACTTCTGAGATTTGAACTCCAGTAGGGAAACGCTGATCGGGTGTGGATTGCTGAGCTTTCGGGTATGTGCTCAATGGGCGTATAGATGTGCTTGTAATGTAAATGTAATGTAAATGTAAATGTAAAAATGTAATGTAAATGTAATGTAAATGTAAATGTAATGTAAATGTAACTGTAAATGTAACTGTAAATGTAACTGTAAATGTAGGGCAAATGCAATGGAAATTTAAAAACCACGGTGCTTTTATGCAGGTACATTAAGTCCAATTTACGTTTACGTTTACAGCACTGTTGTAAATGTAATCGTAATTTTGTTGCGCCTATTTTTTTCGTTTCCCCTTCCGGAACAGTCCGTGTGAAAAACTAGTCTGAAAGAAGATGTAATTTTATCGAGGTTTTCATCATCATCACCACCACCACCACCACCACCATCATCATCATCATCATCATCATCATCATCATCCTCATCATCGTCATCGTCATCATCATCATCATCATCATCACCATCATCATCATCCTCATCATCATCATCTTCATCATCTTCATCATAATTATTATTATTAAATTGGCAGTTTGATAGAGATGTGGCAAAGTGCGACAGGCTATTAATAGTGAGAGGCTGTGCTGAATGGAGCTGAGGGTGCTAGCGAACGGAGAGGAGAACTGGACAGTGCATCAATTATTTGCCCATCAAATCGACAAATTCAACAGCCGCGAAAATTGCCGCAAATGACATCGAGTGTTCACAATTATCCCTCACAGTGGCTTCTGAGGAGAGGGAGGGACTCGGGTGCACATGGTCGTGGTCGGAGGCTTGTCATAGACCCTCCCCCCAAACACACACACATACACATACACGCAAACACACACACATTACACTTACACACACATATATTATACACACATAAACACATACACACAATCACGCACACATACACAGATAGACACACACACACACACACATACACACACTCACACGCAAACACACTCACACACATACAAATAGTATTATAAATTGTGATATACATACACCGCAGACTATATTTAGTACATAACCATAACTATAACCATAACCATCATTTTATTTAACCAGACAAACATTCAGTATAGAAAAAAGTATTATTCAGTTAATTTTTCATACATGAATGTTTGAACGGTTACAATAGGGAGACCAGAAGGGTCTTGGGTTCCACTAAGTATAGGGCCTCTAGATATCAGTTGTAGTATTAGATGGCGGTTACTTAAACAATAACAGCTGCATGTCATCTGCAGTTATACAACTTGAGCAGCAGTTAGTAGTGTCCGACTCGACCTATTCAAAAGTAGCCAGAGCAACTGTCAATGTAACAGTGTAACAAAGTGTAGGCCTAAAGCAGCTACCTTTGCAGTTTGCGTATGCCAAAGAGTATTAGCAATAAGAATCACCATTCATTCATTCATTCATTTCGAAATTTTGTATAGCGCTCCTTCAAGAAAGAAAACTACTCAGAGGCGCTCCCGACTCCATGCAGCACGGCCCGAAAGAACAGTTTTAAGGTGAGAAAAGAACATAGGAGAGAAGGTCCTATAGGAAAAGAGGCGAAGCTCTGGAGGGAGGCCATTCCAGGTCGAGGTATACCCACCACCGAGAAAGCGCGGTTCTGCATAGTGAAGGTTCTGGCAAAAGGAACAAGTAGGACACCCTGTTCACTGTGTTCAGATGAGCGGAGGGATCTAAGGGACCACGACAGCATGACACATGCATAACTAACAAAATCTACTCTATCGGGCAAAAATGAAACCGCCAGCGAAAGCCTTGATGACTAAGCACAATATTATCGTGTGGGAAAGAAAAAAACGAAAGCAGTCTACTCCATGACTAAGAGGTCGTAGAGTTTTATTGCCGTCCATTTCCATCCATGGTGAAATTGAACCGCCTCTTTCAGCTTCTGTTTCTGCCAGTGTTGAACTTACACCACGGTGTACATCTGGACCAATTGTAATCTTATCTCCTTAGTGTAGACTTCGGACTGCTGCTATCATAGGGTGTTACATATGCATATATATATATATATATATATATATATATATATATATATATATTCATTTATTGAAACCTGAATGACAAACCGCATTCAGTGCTTACTATTATAATAGCACAGGTCGCCCGTAGAGCTTTCAACACCAGTCCGAATCACTTCGAATATCCACTCACTCGCCACCGAATTTACGACGTATAGAGTTCTAATAGCGCTCTATAAATGCCGCTTCAAATTGAGGTGAAGCGAATCATTCGGGTGTGAGTAAATGTACATGTGTGTTAGTGTGTATAGAAAATGTTGGCGTATTTAGGCTACACACATAGATTTAAAGATTTTCTCTTCCACTAGCAAACATCGTGGTTACTTGGTTGTCCCGCGGGTGCATACTTCTATACGACCCAGTCTAGGAGTTTCGCTATTGTTGGTCCCCAATAGCTGGAACCGGTTACCTGAGTCCCTCAGGACTGACCTTTTCTCTATTTCTTTTGACCAGTTCCGCCAGCGCCTGAAAACCTCTCTCTTTACCAGTGAAGACACTGGCACGGGTCGGGAGTGCCTCTGTTTTTGAGTGGCGCTATATAAATATTCGATTACGATTACGATTACGATCGATATTGGCAGAGTTCGGTCAATTGACCGAACTTTACCCATGGGAAGATTGGTCAGAATGGAAGATGACTGGACAGCCGGCCTCTTGCCAATGCTAAGCAAATGAAACGGCTGTTGGCTACACTTCATATATACTCTTGGATGCCCTTAGGGGGTCTGAGCTGAAGGAACTCCTCCTCTTCCTCCTTCTCGTCCTCTTCCTCGTTGTCCTCCTCCTCCTCCCGTTGTGTGCTTAAGTTTTAGTCTTTGAGCCACTTGGCGCCGGTCTTATGGTTTGAAGTCGAGAATATTTCACGGGGACCTTAAATGGCGTGGCGCCCATTCAAACGGGCAAGTGCTTCTGAATCGTGGCTTCGAGTCATCGACTGCATGCTTACGAATTACGGCACTATAATCTCCACTATTTATTTATTTATTTTATTTCTGATGACTTCTTTTTTCACATGCTGCAAGCAATAATAATAATAATAATAATAATAATAATAATAATAATAATAATAATAATAATAATAATAATAATAATAATAATAATAATAATAATAATAATAATAATAATAATAATAATAATAATAATAATAATAATAATAATAATAATAATAATAATAATAATAATAATAATAAGTCCATGAGGGATCCTGTATACCTCGGGGCAAAAAAATAATAATAATAATAATAATAATAATAATAATAATAATAATAATAATAATAATAATAATAATAATAATAATAATAATAATAATAATAATAATAATAATAATAATAATAATAATAATACGATTTGCCTAGCGCCGTTTCTCAGCCGAGGCCGAAGGAAAGGGCTCTGTCAAGAACACGCTCAATCACCTGAACATGACTGATTGAAGATTGCCGTTCTAAGTCCTTTATTCCTAGATCGATAAGCAGTCGATGGTTACGGATGCCAGACAAAAGGTCCTGCAGCTAGAGGACTTCGTGACCCGTACGCCGTCTGGTTTTCATTGCTGGAATGTTGAGCAGTGGCGGCGCCAGACATTTCTTGTATCCAGGGCATAGCCATGGCAGCCATACAAGTAACCAGTGCAGAGGGTGATTTATGCGCCAAATAAATTCTCGGCAGGGCAACAATTCCATTCTATTCTATTCTATTTACGGACTTATAAAGCGCCTCTCACAGTACAACCTAATCAGAGGCGCTTCCAGTGCGAAGGGCCCCTCGAAAAAAGAAAAGTCTTAAGAGAACGAGCAGAAACAGTAGTACCCCCAGATAACATCACAGCACGAGTTATAGTAGGAAGGTGGATGATTCTAGCAGCTTTGTGGCTGGGCTTTTACCAATGCATTTGCCCTGGCTTGCCTTGGTGTATCGCCGCCACTGATGTTGAGGTCACCGTAGTCGAAACGATAAATGTGATGCACATAATTGTCCGACGGTAAGCGACGTTGAGTGTGGGTTGACGCAAGAGTGTCTATGTCTTGTGTCAGTGATTTAGTTATTGGTTAAGTAGTTCATTAGGTAGGAAGGTAGGAATGTTGGTATTTATGTGGGCTGGTTGGTGCGTTTGTATGCAGCTATGCATGAATATTTGTATGTATGTATGTATGTATGTATGTATGTATGTATGTATGTATGTATGTATGTATGTATGTATGTATGTATGTATGTATGTATGTATGTATGTATGTATGTATGTATGTATGTATGTATGTATGTATGTATGTATGTATGTATGTATGTATGTATGTATGTATGTATGTATGTATGTATGTATGTATGTATGTATGTATGTATGTAATGTATGTATGTATGTATGTATGTATGTATGTATGTATGTATGTATGTATGTATGTATGTATGTATGTATGTATGTATGTATGTATGTATGTATGTATGTATGTATGTATGTATGTATGTATGTATGTATGTATGTATGTATGTATGTATGTATGTATGTATGTATGTATGTATGTATGTATGTATGTATGTATGTATGTATGTATGTATGTATGTATGTATGTATGTATGTATGTATGTATGTATGTATGTATGTATGTATGTATGTATGTATGTATGTATGTATGTATGTATGTATGTATGTATGTATGTATGTATGTATGTATATGTATGTATGTATGTATGTATGTATGTATGTATGTATGTATGTATGTATGTATGTATGTATGTATGTATGTATGTATGGGTGATGTGAGTACGTATATGAGTGAGTGAGGTGAGTGAGTGAGTGAGTGAGTGAGTGAGTGAATGGTACACAGAGCTACAATAACTGCTGATAATGAGTCGGCGAGGCATTGGACTGGTCATCTGCCCTCATAAGCCGAGGCTAAAAAAATTAAGTCGGTCGCGTGTCAAATCCATGGCTGCCTCTCAAAGAATGTTCCTCTTGTTCTCGTTTCTTTTTGTTTTTCTCCTTCTTTCTTTTATATAGTGACTTGGTGTCAGTTGTTAAACCCAGAGGGAGCATCAACGATACTACACCACAAGAAAGACATTGTACTCTGTTACAAAGAGACAGAATACATGAATCAGTGTGATTCTCCTTACAGATTTTATTTTAGTTATACTTACAGTTATAGTTAATAGTTTTTCATTTTAGTTATAGTTAGAGTTATAGTTAGTATCATTTTTAGTTATAGGCCTAGTTATAGTCATAGTTAATGGATTTTTATTTTAGTTAATTTTAGTTACTACTTAGTTACAATAATTAAAGCTATAAGCAAAATCCGGCGCGAACATAGGCTACTAGGCCTACTTATAGCGCATTTTTTGTTCTCATGTAGGCCAATGTCAAATCGTTCACAATGCACTTTCTAATTTTATTTTTTTGTATTAACGAAAATAAGGATGAATTTTCGTTATTGTTATTTTCGTTATAGTTATAGTTATAGTTAATGATATTTTTAGTTATAGTTATAGTTATCGTTAACGAAATCATTTTATTTTCGTTAACGAACATTTTCGCTATCGTTATCGTTAATGAGAATCACACTGTTACAAAGAGACAGAAAGACAGACAGACAGAATAAATGTATGAACGAAATAAACGAACGAGAAACAGGAAAGAAAAAATAAAGAAAAACAGGCACGTATTCGGCTGCAAATATAAATAGAGACAGCCAGACAGACAGCCATACAGAAAGGCAGACAGTCAGGCAGACAGACAACGAGAGAGGCCGTCGTAAATGGCAGAATGGATGGCTGAGGCAATATTTACCGACAGAGTGTTAACACTTAACCGAACGACGTCATACCAAGGCCATTCACGCAGAACAACATTTGCGGTGGACTCTTGTCCCGGATCCATCCTCTACCCTCTCATCGTCTGTGATTTGCCATGGGGCTCCCTAAAGCCCATAACGACATTGCCTATGTCCACAAACGACCCTCACCCCCTGCTCTACATCCTGCTCAATGGAAGCCTATTAGAACCCTCCGTTCCACACCCTTTCCGCTCCTGCTCTCTATGAGAATGGATTGCGCTCTTCAAACAGACTATGATGAAGCGTTGGCTCGCATTAAATATTAAACTTGTTGCAATGTATCATTACATTTTTTTCTTCCGTTTTTGTTCCACTGTTTTGCGAATATTGGAAAAATTCTGAACAAAATTAGTTTTCGTCAAAAAGTGCTTTAATATATTGCAAACTATTTGCAACGGATTTACGGTTATTATTCAATTGTTATCCTTGTCATCATCATCATCATCATCATCATCATCATCATCATCATCATCATCATCATCATCATCATCATCATCATCATCATCATCATCATCATCATCATCATCATCATCATCATCATCATCATCATCATCATCATCATCATCATCATCATCATCAATCATCATCATCATCATCATCATCAATCAATCAATCAATCAATTTATGTAGCGCCTCTTCAAGGTTTCTACTCAGAGGCGCTCCCGAGCCAGGCCCGATCATAGAGAAAAGTCTTCAGTTGTGTATAGAAGGAAGTAGAATGAGTACGAGGGGATAAGCGAAGGAAGGATGGTAAGTCATTCCACGTTGTTGGGCCAACGATAGAGAATGCTCGGCGCTGCTTAGTAGCAGTGCGGGCAAAAGGGACCAAAAAGTCACCCCTAGAAGAGGAACGGAGGGCTGAGCGTCATCATCATCATCATCATCATCATCATCATCATCATCATCATCATCATCATCATCATCATCATCATCATCATCATCATCATCGTCATAATAGTATAGAATACTCTTTACTGTAGGACCAATTGCAAACCGCATTTTGGATAACATGAAAGTTTAAACGATTGCTTTCTCTTTTTCTGGATTAGACTATTATGCAGTCTATAAATTGTTTGTTCACGTTATTTATATTTGATGAATCATCCTAATTATAAAGTGTATAACTACATCATCATCACAATAACCACCATCATCAATACCATCATCATTCTCAGCATCATCATTACCATCATAATCATCAGCATTATCACCACTGTCGTCATCATCATTGTCATCACCACCACCACCACCACTGCCACCACCACCATATCATCATCATCATCATCATCATCATCATCATCATCATCATCATCATCATCATCATCATCATCATCATCATCATCATCATCATCATCATCATCATCATTTGGACGTTAGTCATTTGACGACGATGTGTGCGAATAAAAGTTCTCCATTTTCCTCGCTCCTCATTTGTCACACGGTCTCCTACATTACAACATCACTGCATGTAAAGGAGTTTCGAATGGCTATCCAAAACTTACGCTTTGTCTGCGTTTCGAAGTCTATGACCCCGTCTCATTCACTTACAGACGACGGCATTCATCGGACATGCAAGACGACGCTAGTCTCAAAGTGCCTTGGGAAAATCTGGATTGGCTTCCAACGTACTCTAACGACGACAAACGACGTCTTGTGGCATCAAACAGACCGATGACGTCGACAGCGAAAAAACTATTTGAACAGCTCTCACTGTTCTGCCTGCAAAAAGTAATTGAGAAAAAATCTCCTCAGGCATTTCTTCAGCGTATGTATTACACTCAACCACCCACACACACATATATACACACACATACATACACACACATACATGTACACACACACACACACACGCACACAGAGTACACACGCACACACACACACACACGCACACACAAACGCCCACACACAAAATTACAATTACACATATATATTTGAACGAAATGAGGATTGGCCATTAGCCAATATTGTAATTGTGTTGCATCGATGACACCAAGAGATAATATAAGCAGAAAGAAGAAGTACAAGAACAAGAAAAGCAAGAACACGAATAGCTGTCAAGTGATAATATAAGAAGAAAGAAGAATAAGAAGAAGGACAAGAACAAGACCAGCAAGAACAAGAGGAGCTAACCCTTAAGTTAACCTTGAGAGGCAGCCATGGTATGAATTGTGATGGGCCACTCAGTGTTTCCATTAGAGACCAAAAAGAGGAGTATATATATATCCTGCCCTACAATATTTTGGACGAATAGCTCATGGCTGTCACAGCGAAAAACCTGGACGTTTTGGACGTTTTTACGGACGTAAAAACGGCCATTTGGGCGTTAACGGAAACACTGGGACCACTCCTCCTTTGTTTTTCTCAAAACCTATTTCTTCTCTCGTTGCCTTGCGCACTCGAGCTACTGTTCATTCTAGAAGCCTTGCTTGTGTCGGCCCCTTCAACTGGAACCATCTTTCGCAAGAACTGCGGCTCCGCTCCTCAGCCTTTCTATTTCTGTCTGTTGGAAATGCCTGAAGACTATCTTATTTGTTAGTGACAGCACTGCCTTGGGTCTTGAGCGCCTCTGAATCGTTGAGTGGCGCTTTATAAATGCTCGATTACAATTACAATTAGAATAATATCGGCAGTCAATCAGAATTATTATATAGCGCCCCTTCAATATCCCTACTCAGAGGCGCCTTGACAGTAATAATTATCTGAAGAATTCTACAGCACCCAAAAAAGCGAAGTCGCGGAACCAGCTTATTTACAAGTGCTTAGTCAACACAAAATCGATAGACGGGATGGAGTAAAAATCGGTTCCAGGTCAACATCCAAAGTGTCAGGCGAGCAGACAGTATGTACAGTAACGTTCGTATGCTGCTATCAGTTGGATGGTATCCTGACATCCCCGGACATTTCTCCTGAAGATCACCTATTCAGTATGTACTATGTAGACAGTTAACCATTGTCCACGATAACTGTAATTAATTATACAACTTCTATTTAAGCAAAAGACGTTCTTTCATCAATTTCACTTCTATTTAAGCAAAGAATTTCTTTCATCAATCCAATTTCTATTTAAGCAAATAATTTTTTTAATCAATCCAACTTCTATTTCAGCAAAGAATTTCTTTCATCAATCGATTTCTATTTAAGCAAAGAATTTTTTTAATCAATCCAATTTCCATTTAGCAAAGAATTTCTTTCATCAATCCAACTTCCATTAAAGTAAAGAAATAATTTTTATCAGTCCAACTTGGGAGGGGGAATGTCCGGGGGAATGTCCTAGACCCCGTTGGGAAACAAGTTACGTATTCAATCGCGGTTGCATTAAGTTGCGGTCGCGAAAGAAAACTGAACCACATTCGTAATCGTGGTCGTAGTCATAAACTCCAAACTTCTAAAGCGCCACTCGACAGCCAACCGCAGGGCACCGGCTTATTCACGAGCGGTCATATAAATTATATCACGAGAATGCTGTAATTACAGCGTGTGTCGTAAAGCCAATTCGGCCAGAGTACATACATCTGATCCTAGTATTAACGACGTCCATTGGCAAACCGTGCCTTGTATGGTCGTATACACTCTTCTCGAATCCCTCTCCAATCGGCCGCGGCCTATTCTCCACGCTCCTTTCATCTGTTCGGCGAAATATATCCTTGTTGACATCTTCTTCAGAGTATAGGGCCTCTATTTGCCAACCATCCTCTTAAGATAACCGTGCTTCGGCAGGTATCATAAAAGTGCTCTATAACTGTCCAGCACACACGTATGTAAATAACCTGTACAATGTTATATATTATATATGGTTAACCCAGTGGCGTAAATCATGGGGGGGGGTTTGACTTAAGCCGTTCTGTCCCCCAAAAAATTCGGCCCTCGTAGAATCTGTCCCCCAAAGTTATGTAAAGATTTTCGCCTCTGAGTTAGCCTACAGGGAATGTGTATTTTCAGTGAATAATTTTATACCCTGAAATTTTCAAGGTACGAAATATACCCTGATTCATTCAGGGAATGTATACATTCTCTGAAAAACCAGGGTATATACATATTCCCTGAAAATACACAATCCCTGTAATATATACACGGGTATTACACGTGTATATGCAAACGTACACATATGTACATGTGCATATACACGCATATATATGTGAAGAGAGTAATTAAGTTCATTTCAATTAAATGCAATTTTGTTGTTGTTCCCAAGAAACAAGGCAATTATGAGTAACAATAGGTAGACAAATTACAGGAGTATTATCTTTTTGATAGATTATGATTGCTGCAAGTGCATGGGAGCAACAGGCTCACTCGAAGGGAGGAATCCAGCTAGATGGGGTACTAGGGGTAGTAAGTAAGTATATACTTTATTCAACCAACTGCTAACCGCGCTTTGGTGCACATTAATTAAAGTTTTAAGAAATCTTGAACGAATCATCCTAATTACAATAAATCATCCTGATAATAATTATAAATGTTTTCCGTGCTAAGGTATCTGCTGCTGGGATTATTCTATTGTGTGCGCGAGGTCGCACGGCATAGCTTGTCAGTTTTATGGGGATAGTATAATAAAGGATAACACTCTTGCCTGAAGTGCTCACAGACTCGGGCCGACTCCCGTAAGGGCCCCTGCGTTTAGCTCAGCCTTTATTCCCTAGATGGCAGCATAAAGTACAATGAGATTTCGCCTTGCATGGCTGCAACTTTGTTGATTTATGTCTTCTTTAATTTGTGTTCTTGTGTGTGTGTATTTCTTTTTTAACGACTAGATGTGGGGTAACAAAGACCACTAGCGTCGCCCTCCTCCTTTATCCAGGCTTGGGACTGGCACTGTCAGAAAGCGAACAGTGGCGGTGTGTTCTTGTGAATTGCTTAGTCGCCATAACATGTACATGTACAGCGCAATGCGTTTGTCAAGCGCTTCATTAAAGAATAAATATTTTTATTATTATTAGCCTACTTAGGTAGACATTATCAGCGCTCGTGAATAAGCTGGTGCCCTGCGCTTGGCTTTCGAGTGGCGCTTTAGAAGTTTGGAGATTACGGTTACGATTACTTCATTCAGAACATGCGCTGGGTCATTTACTGACGCTTGAGAACAGACGGGAGTCGATACACTGACAAAGCTGTTCGAAGCTTTGTTGAGATTCGGGATGGTGCCGTGCTCTGACCAGTCTCCTCAATACTGCCTGGAGTCTTTCACGACCCTCTCGACGAATGATTCCCCACCGAACGGGAATCGAGTGAAGCATCCTCTACACCGTAGTGGCTCGCACAACGTCATTCAGTGATGGTCCGGTTAGTCAATGGGCGGCCAATACCCCAATGGCGGATGGCGTAGTCTGACCGTGATGCAAATGTTACTAACATGTGAATCGAAGCTGAGATGTTCGGTAATTGTTACTCCCCGTATATTTATATTTTCTACACGCACACGTACACAGATATGTTGGAATGGGTTGCTTATAGCAACCTGTTGGCCCAGTTAGCTACATTGGTAAGAGCGTTGGCTGCGCGTCTCATGCGCCTCTGTGAAAGAGAGCATGCGGATCGCGGTTCGCTTCCCGATGCTGGCTTATTTCAGAGATTTAAATCTCGGGCTAGCACGCAGAGTCCTTGAAATGGCGCGGCGTGCAATTAAATGGGCGAGCGATAGTAAAGGATCTCATCCGATCAATTCATTGAAAAATGAACAGGGGCGAGGCCAAATACGGTCGCTATGGAAAAGCGCGAACATTTACATGTTGTCTCGAACTCTCTGAGCTTCCTTTATCGCTTTTCACCTGGAATGGGAGAACAAAGCGGGGCGCGGTGGTGTAGGGGTATGTTCGGTGCCTTGCAGCCAGAGGGTTGCGGGTTCGAATCCACCTCAAGCCGCCGCGTAGGGACCCTGGGCAAGTCCTTCACTCGCAATTGCTCATGCGCTTCGGCGTGAAACTCCGATTCAGTGTCCGCGCTGTAGTCGGGAGCGCCTCTGAGTAGAAATCTTGAAGGGGCGCTATAACAAGTGCACATACATACATAATATATATAGGCTATGTATGTAACATACATACATACATACATACATACATACATACATACATACACATACATACATACATACATACTCTGTCCGACTTATTATATAAGACACTGAGAAGTCAATCGGAACTGTAAATCAATATACGTTGACCCCCACCCCCTCCACTTCTGACAAACGTAGGAGATCGTTCCCCAACTCCTTCCCCCGTTGGTAGACGCCACTGCGTGCTTGCAACATGGTCTAAAGAAACAAACAACCAAAGAACAACACATTTCAGACAGAGAGTTAACTAATAATTAATTAATAATGATCTGAACGATATTACCGATAACATATTTGTAGCGTGATCGATTTTCACGAACCGCTCACCATCCCCGCCACTGTAAACATTCACAACCATCATACATGCACTCATTCATACGGTCTGCCATTATTCATCTCTCCACAGACATTCCGACGTCATCCTTCTTTGCCGGAAAATCCGAAACGGACCTCAAACGACCGACACTTCTTTGTAACCGTCACGCATGCGCAGTCAACGTCTGGCGGTCGTCTACTTTTTTCCCGCGCGTGCACAATGGAATGCCGTGTATACAGCCGAATACGCAACGGCGGACGGTCCAGAACTCGGGTTCTGTATGAATATTTTCGGCAATTTCCGGCCATTGGAGCCGGCGCTTACGTGATCACCGTTTCCGGCGACAGAGGTAGGCCATTAGCGACGGAGGAGAAGAAGGGAATTATGGGTATCTCGGGTGTCGACGGCGCTACGGTGGATGGGAGCGGTGGGCGTCTGAGGCGGTTCTACGGTGAACAAAAGCGGCGTTTGGAAGTCGGTGCATTGATAGAAAAATCTATGCTGCATTGTTGTAGCGGCTTATTCACGTCTATTGCTAAAAAGTCTGTAAGCGCAGAGCTGCTGATGAATGGTTACGAACAATGGGCGTATTTAGGGGGTTCGAACCCCCACCCCGAAATAAATGTATAACTGTCGTTGGCGAAGGGATACAAGCCATAGGCGTATTTTGGGGGCGGGGGGTAACGGGTTCGAACCCCACCCTGAAATATATGTAGTAGGCCTACTGTTATTAAACACTTGACATGTAGAAAGAGAGTAGCTCATTAAGCTAGCTAGTAGTAGTTTCAGTTTAACGACACTGTGTGATAACAAAGATAATTAGCGCCGCCCTTCTCTTTTATCCAGGCTTGGGACTGGCACTTCCAGAGCACGATCAGTAGCTGAGTTATTAAGTTAGTTCTGAGGCACACATGGGTATGAAGTGCTATCGACTTCATTTTCTTAACTTCGGCTTATGAGAGCCGGAGGTCAGTCCTCTCCCTTGCTGTCGCCTCATCTTCCAAACGACAGTGTACGGTCAGTGTACTCGCCATAGCTGCGTTGGCCAGAGGTGCAGGTGGAGCAGAAATCTCGAACTAGATTTTAACCGGTTGACACGTATAGCGCGCCAACCACTAGACTGGCACGCACGCGCCAAACGTTAGACCCAAGATGTACAAAAGTGTTTTACTTATAAGGTTTAAAATTCTTTCTTACTTACGTGGGTCAAGATAAACGTTTTATATCAGTCAAGCTCCACGGCTACCTCTGTCGATCTTAATTCAGACGGCCTGTATCTCAGCTACCTCCCAAGTGGACGTCCTCTCCGCTCTTTAGACCATCATCACCTTCTAGTTATTCGGTCTCGGATTGCCACAGGACAGCATCGTGCCTATGCCTCTGTTGGCCCTTTGCTATGGAATGACCTTCCTGCTATAACTTGTGCTGTGATGTTATCTAGGGGCACTACTGTTTCTGCTAGTTCTCTTAAGACTTTTCTTTTTTCGAGGGGCCTTTCGCACTGGAAGCGCCTCTGATTAGGTTGTACTGTGAGAGGCGCTTTACAAGTCCGTAAATAGAATAGAATAGAATAGAAAAGCTCTGTGAATGTACAGGTAGCATTTAGTATTTTAAAGATGGAATATGGGAATCTCCAGCTCTCCACTTCTTCATACTACCTCCCATCAAAGGTATACGTATTCCACATACATTACGTATTTATCCATATTCCCTCCCTTCGCTGGTTGATATATACTACGAGTATCTTTTATTGAATATAATTATAATTATAATAATATAATATTACTTCTATAATGAAGCGCGCGCGACAAACGTGCGCTGTCATGTACAAGCCTGGGTGAAGGAGGAAGGCGACGATAATGATCTTTGTCATCACACAGTGTCAATGAGCTAAACCCAGCGGCCTTACGGGAATCAAACTCGATCTGTGAAAACTTCATATGTGTTATCCTTTTACTATCCCCCTCCCTCCTCTACATTTCGCTCTCACCCCACCCTTGCTAGCTTCAAGCCGCACCCTGTTTGTGTGCTCTTGATTATGCGTATATAACTATATATAGCTGAATCAGCCACACAACCCGCTAAAAATCATGTAATAACACGCACACGCACACACATATAGCCCGATTGGTTGAGACTGCGCGAACAATGGTTTCTTTCACGGTCGCCAGATGTCGCTGTTTTGGCGTCGGCGCATTTCCAGCGTTTGAATAGACTCAATAGTTTCGGATTTCCTGATGAAGCATATAGAGTGTGCTGTAAGATGAGACAATATGTATTGAATGGCGTGGAAATAGACGGTTAAAAGTTTAAAGTAAGGAATAAGACAGGAATAATGCTAGAGAGACAGAGACAGGCAGAGATACTCATAGACAGAGACAGAGAGAGAAACAAAGAGCACAGAGATAGACAGACAGAAGAGAGATAGACAGAGTCACAGATATGGAGCGAGACAACTTTAGGGAAAGAGAAACAGAGAAAAACAAAAGCAGTGTGTGTGTGTGTGTGTGTGTGTGAGAGAGAGAGTTAGAGAGAGAGAGAGAGACAGAGAGAGAGAGAGAGAGAGAGAGACAGACAGAGAGAGAGAGAGAGAGAGAGAGAGAGAGAGAGAGACAGAGACAGAGAGAGAGAGCGAGAGAGAGACAGAGAGAGACAGAGAGAGACAGAGACAGAGAGACAGAGAGACAGAGACAAAGAGACAGAGAAAGAGAGACAGAGAGAGAGACAGACAGAGAGACAGAGACAGATCACTCTTACTCTAAATGTACAGGTTTTTCTATGGCGACCGTATGGTCTAGACCCTACTAATTTTTAATGAATAATGGTTTGGATAAGATACGATCAATTCAAACGGACATCGATGGTCAATGACAAGAACGACTAAAAGTCAACAAGAAAATTGGCTGTGCCAGTGAAACGATATTGTTCCTTTTGGGTTTACCCTTTGACACCATGAACTACTGTAACAACAAATGTACATGAACTTGTATTTTGGTTGGTGATCAATAAAGCTTGTGAATTGAATTGAATTGTTACGCCACTGATGAGTGAACCTATATACGTGTCCGTTTAATGATGATGTAATCGGCCACGTCATTCGACTGATATTTCTCATCGTCATTCGGCGGATCTTTCTCATCAATGCAGAATTTGCTCAGTTACTTGGAACATGTTGAAGTGTTCGCGTAACGGATTTATTCGTCAGTTTTGCCAAGGATTTTCTACGTTGACGGAAATGTCTTCGCCCTATAGGCCCATGAGACTGCATCAAGCCCATCATTCTCTGTAGTACGGTCGAGTCTGGGTCTAATGATTGTGAAAGCCGTCAGCCTAATAAGGAGAGCCAGTGTGTTGCCTGAAGCCATGTCGAAAGTACACTAACTACCTACCTGACTAAAGAATCGGCTGCCTAAACTATTAGGCCCTAACTTAGCTCCGCCTGTACCAACTCGGCGGCGCGCCATAGCCCGTGCGTTCATATTTAAATGAGAACCCGCTAGAGTTCGTGATATACTACATTTACGAAAGGTTTCTGAAGTCGTCTTTTATGGAGATTTTGATTCATAAAAAGGATATTTAGCTACGGTTATTATTGTTCACGAGGGTTAGACGATGAGTGGAAGGAAGCGGAAGAGAATTCGGGTTTGTGTAGTTGTTGAGATGATCTTCATGCTGGCCATTCAGGGCGATCATCTCTTCATTTCTTCCACGGCAGAAGCTTCTACTCCGCAACCGAGTAAGTTCAGCGTCAGATCTATTGTTATCGATTGGGATAAAATGATATCTAGAGGAATCATTCTGTTTTTGATGCCGTTATTATTATTATTATTATTATTATTATTATTATTATTATTATTATTATTATTATTATTATTATTATTATTATTATTATTATTATTATTATTATTATTATTATTATTATTATTATTATTATTATTATTATTATTATTATTATTATTATTATTATTATTATTATTATTATAATTGCATTATTAGCGTTGAACCGCTGGACCGTAACAGAGATTATTATTATAATTATAATTGTACTTATTATATGATTATATGTATTACTAGCAGTTTTTACCCGGCGTTCGCCCGGGTTTTCCTCAGCGCCCGTGTATTTGAATTTAACGACATCTTCGTCAGCGCCCGTGAATTTGAATTTAACGATGTGCACATTTTTCGTGTATCCCTCTGGCGAATTTACGCGCTGGCTTGAAATTGTTTAACTGCAACTCTACGCGATATATGCTCCTGCATAGCTAGATTTTATTGGCATTGAAACAGACTATGACCACATCGAAACTTAAAATGTCCAAATATCGGAATTTAAAGTAAATTTTGAGTTGAAATAAAGTTGGGTTGAGATCTATAGAAATTCAAATGAAAACGTTCGTTAAAAATTTCGTATCCCTAAAGTTTTGCGTTGGCGAATTTTTAAGTCCGATGACCTATAAATTCAGCCGTGGGCGTGACCACTTCTGATTTGAAATCAACGATCATCGTGATTGGTTGCGAATCAGAGCGTTGACTCTAGATCCTCCGCGTGACGTAATGATTGCATATTAATTTAAGCCTTCGTGACGTGAACAAATGGCCATACTATGGGCGGTATTAAGATAGCCTCGTTTAAAAAGTTGTAAATGTAAAATGTCCATATATCGGCGTTTAAATCAAATTGCGAGCTGAAAATAGTCGCGTTGACCATGACGTGGCGTAATAATGTTTTGTAAAATTTTGTAAATCGCTAAAGCGTTCCGTTTCGGAGCCTTTAGCGAGACGGACAAACATACGGAAGGACAGAAAAAAGAGACTTTGGATTATATATATAGATTATCATCATCATCATTATCGTCGTCGTCGTCGTCGTCGTAATCGCCATTGTCATCATCATCACTATGAATTTTGTTATTATTGTTTGAAGTTTCATCTCAGCAGATCATTGGCAACGGTTGAAATGTCTTGGAAAGGCAGGTGGCATTCCACCGTTGAGAAGCTAGCAAGATCCGCTGGAATTGGTATGAGTTCTCCAGTGGATCATGGATTGCGTCCTTTATCCGGTTCCAAACTCTAATATGAACTGCAGTCCTTCGCTGCTCCAAGCGGCACCGGTTTCCACGGCGACCAAAGACATGGGTGCTATTGATGGCAGAGTATTTAACCCTCTTGAACACAGTTGCGCGTTCGGCGTTTTCGTCGGGGAACGGACATTATCCCCTCTGGACATAATCCCCCCCGGACATAATCGTTTTCGTCAGCTCCGCTTGACGTGTAAGGAAGATGAGACGGGGCTTACGTGTCGTGAACTTCCACATCCCATGCCAGGCATCGTCCACGTGAGCAAGGGATCAGTGTGACACCATCTGGCCGCTTTTCACCTTCTTTTGAGCGGCCGAGAGGTTCTTTCGGTTCGGGGATTTTCGCTCTTCTTAACGCTCTCCAGATGACGTCGTTTAGCATACTTTGCCGCTGCTGTTTCCCTACAAATCAGTCCATGCGTCGACTTTTACTCTACACAGATGCGGTCCACAGAGTGCCTCAGTGTCGTACCTATCCTCACCTCGGCTGCGATTCGTAATTCCTCGTCTGGGAGGCGCAGGCCCAGAGCAGTCACAGGGGTGAGGATGGGCGTATAGCATTCACTGAGACAGTACTATGGGTGTTAGTACTAATAATAATACTATTTTCGTTTTATTGAAACAATCTGGTTGACAAACTGCAACCGGTTACAGTGTACAATTATGCAAATGAAACAATTCACAAGAACACAAATAACAGAAGACATAAATCTTAACTACTAACAGAACAGACAGCCTGCAATTATTATTATTATTACTGTCCCATCTCAGTGAATGCTTTCGCAACTTTTAAGAGGAAGCTACGGAAATTGGGCTATTTTAATCATGTTCCAGTTTAATTTGAAGTGGTTTTACTACAGACTACACGTCTTCTGAACCATGTAAAACCCTTGTTATATTGTTATGCTATTAATTGTATTGTATTTATTAATTTAAATAGCGCTACTCACAGCAGTGGCCATTCAGTAGCGCTCCCAGTGCGAGAACCCCTAGAGAAGAAGAAGGTAAAGGAGGGTGAAGGTATTAGGAGGAGACACAGAAAGAATGGTTACACGTAGAGAGGAAGGAAGGGCATTCCATAGGGAGGGCCCAATAGTGGCAAAAGATCTAGTTTGGTCATAGTGGTTCTAACTCGTGGAACAAAAAGAATATGCCTGACCAAGGAGCGGCCGGAGAGGTCGATGAGAAACTGAAGAAAGAGTGGAGCGAATGTGATCCCTAGGATATTTAGGAGCTATGCCCAATTTGGACTTAATGACTAGGACAAGAACTTTGAACTGAATTCGGGCTGTGAGAGGAAACCAGTGCAATTGATTGATCATAAACGAGAAGATATGGGAGAATTTAGGAAGGCGAGCAATCAATCTGGCAGCAGCATTTAGAAACTGACTGGATAGGGGACAGACCGACCTTGGAAAGGCCTATAAGAACAGAATTGCAATAGTCAATTCTGGAACAGACAAATGCACTTTAATATTTCCGGAACAATAGAGACCTTCTCCAGCCATTCGAACACCATTTTCCTTTCTGATGTACTCATTGTTCTTATCGAACTACGGCATAATTTAGGCTGCAGACAGAGATGCTTGAGAGACGTTATTTAAATTTCTAGTTACATTGCATAGTTACAAATGTAATCAACTATTCGTGTAGAAGAGGCATCTAGGCCGACGAGTGAGGGGTATAATTATGAAGGGATCCTGACTGCTTTGTCTTTCGACCCCCACTGATGCTGTCATTGGTCTCAACTAACCCTCCACATTGTTACCTGTCGGAAGGCTAACAGCACATCCCTGTGCGCCTAGACTGATTTGCTATACAAGGGTGGGATTTCAGGACCGGGCGGCTACAGGAAAGGGTTCTCCCTTTCAGTGAACGAGGGACGCCCCGGACGGGCATCCCACATTGGCGACCTATGAAACTCGGAGCGAACTACTCTAACTGTGGTAAACTCTGCCACTGCTCGTACTTTGGCAGTGCCAGTTCCAAGCCTGGAGAAAGGAGGAGGTCGACGCTAATCATCTTTGTCATGACAGTGTCGCTAAACAGCAACTGAACCCTAACTGTGGTAGTGCCAGTCCAAATGCTGAAGAAAGGAGGAGGAGGGCGATGCTAATGATCTTTGTTATGTTCTGATGCGGGCAAGTCATCGGTTGGCCGAGTTCAGTATTTGCTGGTATTATCAGCCTTCTTCCTGGTCCTATATTCGAGACTTAAGCCGCATGATCTCACATGCGCACGTGCATATAACAACACACTAAATGTCAAATATCTAAGCCTACTTCATATACACCCATGTTACTAATATAGGCCTACTATAAATCCAGAAATCCACTGTTTATTTTCTACGTGCGTACGAGAGCCAGACAACGGGGGACATTTTCAACGAACTCAAACAACATCATTCATTCTGCAGATAGATTATTATTTTGCAGATAAATTCCTATTTACATTACATAGTTACACCTAGAAGCGGCATCAGCCTACAAATGCTGATGGTAATTAGGAAGGGCTCCCGACTGCTTTATCTTTTCAAAGTTTAACTAATATGTTTTAGTTATGAACTAAAAAGTTTAACTAACTTAATATTTTTGGTTATTAGCTTAGGAGGAGCGCCCTTGCGGCTGCCGGTCTAGTATTTTCACCTTCTGTAAACTAGAGAAATATTGCGTGTTTTCGAGTTATAAACTACGGCTTTTTTGGGCATAGTTTATCTTGTTGCGTCTTGACAGCAAGTTTAGAAATAAACGAAAATACAATACAATACAATAGCTAGAAAGTTTAAGTAAGAAAATCAGCAACTATCCTCCACAATGATTGTCATGAGTTACTGGTTTTATTACTCAAGTCAAGTTAACTGCATTGCATGCACGATTAGCAACTTTCTTCATTATTTTCTTGAAGAACTGTACTAGGACTACATAGTTCGAGAGTGAAATTGCCATTGACGCCCTACATTATCACTTAACTTCTGTCATTGTGAAAATATTTGTGAAAAAAGTTTGTTAAAATTTTGAAAAAGTTTAACTAAATATTTTAGTTTAGTTAATTTATTTACAAAATCAGTTGGCAACTTTTAATTAAACTTTTCTATTTTAGTTGAGAAATAGTTATAGTTTAACTAAAAAATTATTAATTGCCTATCACTGCTAATTGCGTTTCTGGCTTAATGACAATGAAACATATATATTATATTGCTTGGCGCAGGCAGCGCTTTAGAGAGGTACGTAAAGGTCCATTATACATGTAGTAAGTATCCTGTAACTTCCAGTTACATACATGTGTCTAGGAACATGTACTTTATATAATTCAATCCAATTCAGTTCATTGGAAATTATATTCTAGCCGTTCTCTTCCTGTTTCTATTATCAGACTACCGCGGAAAATGTTTGGCTATATCAATCAATCAATCAATCAAAACTCTTTTATTGAAGCCAAATAAAAACACATAACATTTCAACATAAAATAATTATCAGGATTGGCCGCAAGAGGAGTCCCAAAAGGGATCAAGATCCCGCTAACTAGGGACACCTAGAACAACATTTCAGAAATATGAATTAGCTAAATCTTTGATAAACAGTGCAACATCAAGTTTCGTACAGCAATGCAAAACAGTATAGTACATATTACACAGTAAATGGTTAACTCGATTCAAAACACTATGAAAATATATAAAAAACCGAAAACCTTAACTAACAGTGAAAAAGAATATCCGGCAGGGTAGGTTATAGTTAATTTCCATTAATCAGGTAGGCATGCAGCATTTTTTTAAAGTGCCGTAGGTGGAGGGCACAACGTATGTGAGAGGGAAGCATGTTCCAGGTTGTGGAGCCAACAGATTTTATGGAGAATAAGCGAGTATTGGTGTGTGCGTATATGGGGCGATAAGAGTTAAAATTTCTGGTGTAGTGAGTGTGAACATCGGATCCTAAATTAAAAAATCCCTTAAAACATGTTGGAAGTAAACCATGTTCATAGCGGTACATAAATAGGCCAATCTGTAATGTTCGAATCTGCTCTATGACAGCAATGAAACCACGAGTCCTTCAGGATTTGACATATGGATCATTCGGTTAGACATAGGCTGTATCTTGTTGATTTATGCTCTTTGCATATTAATATAATTATGGATTATTATTTGGTATGAATATATATATATATATATATATATATATATTTATATATATTCTGTGCTCGGAATTTTATTCCATTAACTGTCTCTCTCCCATTGCTTCCTGTAAATCAACGAGTGTCTTGTTTTTGGCTGTCACGTTATTTTACGGTTTTGGTAAAATGTATGGTTGTGGTTCTACAGTGTATATGATTATGTATGGATAATATATACATATATATATATATATAATATATATATATTGCCATATTGACTATTAAAACAGATAACCTCGATGTCAGCTTTCGCATGCATTCATTGCACTGGATGCCTACTAATCCTGTTTAACATCCGCCTTACAATGATAACAATGTATTACATTCAAGTCAGGCGACATATCTCTTATCTTTGCCTGTTGTTAATACCAGCATAGGCCTATAGTTCCCTGACCAACCGATGACTTGATATGCCCGCATCAAAATATAACAAAGATCACTAGCATCGCCCTCCTCCCTTACCCAGACTTGGGACTGGCATTGCAGTTGCGTTTGTGTCAACCTGATTTCAAGTAAACGAATATTTGATGATTGCCAGCGCTCAGGCAGTGGCGAGGGTTGGTATTATGATGTTAGTTGCAGTTTAACGACACTGTGTCATAACAAAGATGATTAGCGTCGCCCTCCTCTTTCCTCCATGCTTGGGACTGGCACTACCACAGCTAGGATTATTATGATGGACTACGCAACGTCACTTATAGGTTGCCACTGTGCGACATCTGTAGTTCGCTGAGCGTCGTGCAGAGATGTTCCGTCCAGAACTTTCTTCACTCTGTACCCCTCTCGCAAAGTTCCATCTAAAATATTTCCTCTGTGCGTGGAACTGGCGGTTGTTTGAGCGGCCTAATTTTCGCGTGAGCAATTAAACTTAGCAGCACATTTTCAGGAACATTTGTAATTATTAATTGTAACTACAGACTGCAGTACTCACTAAATACATGTTTGTTATTATGTCTTTTTGCTATTAAAGAATACATATGGCTAAAGTAGGGTAATAATTCAATGAAGAGTTGAACAAAGCTTTAGCCCATGACAAAACTTGTGCGCGGAATTTTGAAACTGCTGCGGGGAATTTTTTAATGAGCTGCGTGGTCGCGCACCTTAGACCGGTTCGTTCCTGCCACTCGATTAACAGTCCAGCACGCTTTCCACTACACTATCGAGCATCCCGCTTCTGGCTTGTATAGCATTTTAATAATATGGGCTTGTATTCAACCTTGTATACTGTATACGAAGAAGTAGATATTTGACCTCACGTGCAGGCAGTCATGTGTATGCTGTTATATGCTGTTGGTCCTATGCTTTGGAATGACCTGCCCTCTACGATTCGATCTGTGATCCTAACTGGGGGTATTTCGGCCTCTTCTCGTTGTCTTAAGACGTTTCTTTTTTCGCAGAGTTCTTCGCACTGGGAGCGCTTCTGATCGGGTATTACTGTGAGAAGCGCTTTATAAATTTCTAAATACAATACAATACAACACAATACAATACAATACAATGCACGTGCGCATTTGAGATCAAATGGGGTGAGCTTCGAATGGGCGATTGTTTTACTAGAACTGAACTTGTAGTTTTATCATCATCAGCAACAGCGATATATAGCATCATCTTCCTCTTAATTAATGCCGCCTATTAGCACAGTAGCAAGTGAATTTACTAGGGCTGCGGATTTTAACGTTACAATTTTAATCGATTAATTTCGGCTTATTCGATTAATTTTCTATTAATTTGTTTACTTATTTAATGACGTCAACCGACCTATTTCCGATATAAACAATATCGCGAACAGTAGGCTAATAATGTGAATAATTTGAGTAAAAAATTTAGCGATCATTTTTGCATTTAAGGTAAATGCTGACGGAAACGTCGAAGATTACGAAATTTTTGAAGATTTTTTTAGATCTAAACAGTTTTTCAAGCTTTATGTAACATGGACCAAATAAATCGAACTTAATCGATTAATCTCGATTAAATTTTCGATTAATTATTTTAGTCAGTACCAGCCCTAAAATTTACCAATGGCGCAACAGTACAAGGCAGTTGTATACATCATATAAATAAAAATCAAAGTCAGAAGAAACCAACGCATGTATTGAAATTGAACTCCGCTATTAGTCAAACTAAGAAATTGCAGCATCAAAGCTTACTTAGCTCACTGTAGGATCGAAATGATATTGTACAATGTACATCACAGGTACAGTCTGCCCTAAAAAGCCAAAACGCAGTAACTATGACTGTACAAAGAAGGGAGTTACTGCGTTTTGGCTTTTTAGGGCAACTGCAGTGCATGTAAATAGGTACCCGGTAACATAATCGCTTATCTGATTGTGAATGTTATATTACAACATTGTCACTAAGGCTAGGCAGTCAATGTATGCCCTCCGCGTTCTAACAGCACATGGGTTAAAGGGCCAATCTTTGTGTGATGTAACAAATGCTACCACAGTGTCGCGGATGCTCTATGCGGCCCCGGCATGGTGGGGCTTTGTGGGGTAGAGGGACGCACTCGACTTCGGGCAACTATACGGCGACTGGTCCGGTCTCGTTATCTACCGGAATCCTACCAAAGTTTCGAGCAACTTTGCCGAAAAGCAGACTCTAACCTCTTTTCTACCTTCATCAGCAACCCTGCACATGTATTACATCAACTACTGCCTCCCGTGAAAACTGTTTCATACTCGCTACGCCCCAGAACCCACAATAGAATAATACCTAAGGCAAACTCTCTATCTCGTAAAACATTTGTCACACGGATGCTTTATTCTTAATTTTTTTTATATTTGATGATCTTTGAACACCAAAATGCGGTTAGCAGTTGGTTTTTCAATAAATTATATACTTACTTACTTACTTACTTAGTACATCGTAGATATCACAGCAACTGAAGGGAACAGGTCGCTTACTGCCTACGTATGCGAGCATAATGAATTAACGATCAGGTGCAAAGAAAATGAAAGACTCCACATTGAATACGCCAACTACGGTCGTCTTACTAACAATATTTGTAACACGAGTGGACATATCTCAATTACGAATTGCTCTTCGAACAACTCCACGTCAATCGTTCGAAACCTGTAAGTCAATCTTAATTTCGTTGTTTTGTATTATATTTCAGTTATGTATCTGAGAAACTAAGGACAGTATTTCTGTCTTTGAACACTACTGTAACTGAGGAAAGACTCAGATCTATCTGATCCGAATTGCCAGTGATGTTGACTGTATACGGAATAGCGATTGTTAGCCGAAGCGCCAACTCATCTATAATTACAGTGACCCTACATTGTCGACAGGAAGATGAAACAGCGAGTGAGAGGACTAGCCACCCGCTCTCATATGCCGAGGCTAAGGAAATGAAGTCGCTAGCACTTCATACCACATGGCTGCCCCTGCTTTATGGACTGCTCTTCTTCTTCTTCTTCTTCTTCTTCTTCTTCTTCTTCTTCTTCTTCTTCTTCTTCTTCTTCTTCTTCTTCTTCTTCTTCTTCTTCTTCTTCTTCTCTTTCTTCTTCTTCCGACTTCTTCTTCTTCTTCTTCTTCCGGCGTGGCTTCTTCTTCTTCTTCTTCTTCTTCTTCTTCTTCTTCTTCTTACTGAACTTCTTCTTCTTCTTTCTTCTTCTTCTTCTTCTTCTTCTCCTTCTTCTTGCTTCGACGTTGACTTTATACTTCTTCTTCTTGATTCTTCTTCTTCTTCTTCTTCGCATCTTACTTCTTCTTCTTCTTCATTGTCTTCTTCTTCTTCTTCTTCTTCTTCTTCTGGCTTCCCGCTCTCAAATCTTCTTCTTCGCTTCTTCTTCTATTCAATCCATCTTCTTTGAGAAAATAATTCTTCTTCTTCCTCTTTTATTTTAAGGAAATAATTCTTCTTCTTCCTTCTTCATTCTTCTAACTCTTCTTCTTTCTTCTTCTTCTTCTTCTTCTTCTGACTTCTTCTTCCTCTTCTTCTTCTTCTTCTTTGGGTCATTCTTCTTCTTCTCTCTTCTTCTCTTCGTGGATCTACCTTGCTTCTTCTTCCGGACTTCTAGGTACAAAGTCCATTCTTTATTCTTCATTCTTCTTCTTCTTTAGTTCTTCTTTCTTTGATTCTTCTTAGTCTTTTCGAGGTCTTCTTCTTCTTCTTTCCTCGTATTCTTCAGTCTTCTGCATTGACTTCTTTTCGGTCCGTCTTTTCTTTGAACATTCTTCTTCTTCTTTCCATTCTTATACATTCTTCTTTTTCTTCTTCTTCTTCTTCTTCAGAGGATTCTTCTTTGGAATCTCTTTAGCTTCATTGCAGACTTAACTTCTTCTTCTTTGCATTCTTTCGGCTCTTGTTCTTTGCATTTCTTCCTTTTCTTCTTTTCAGCGCTTTGTTCTTTATTTATTCTTCTTCTATATGAAGTGTCTTCATACTTCTTCTTCTTACTTACATCTTACTTACTTACATTCATTCATACATCATACTTCTTACTTACGTACATCCATCATACTTATTCACATACATTCTTCTTCTTTCATTTGCATTGTGAAGAGCTCCTGTCATTGGAGGAAAATAAATTGCAGTTCTGTCTGTCTTCTACTTGTGTGTGTGGGCTTCTTTGTTTAGCATTATGTGTTGATCTATCAAAGGCGTATAAAAATATTTTGTGATTTTAATTAAAAGTTGATTATTCCGTGAAAGCATCCATTGCTGTCTGTTCTGTCTGCTTTCTTCCTGTCTGTCTGTCTTGCCTGTCTGTCTGTTCTGTTTTGATAATCTGGTACTACTATTGTCATACGCACACATTGACAGGTGTTCTGGAAAGTCAAACTGTACAGTCCCTGCTAAGGTCGAAGTTTTCGGTGATCCATGCGAAGGCACTTCAAAATATCTCGGAGTGATACATCATTGTTATCCAGGTAAGTAATTAACTAGCTAAATACCTCTAACTAATGCTAACTATAATATCTCCGCCGCTTTTAGCCAGCGTATAACCCATAGGTCCTGCTAATTTTTCAGTGAATATATCTGGTGAGATTCTTAACCACCTCATTGCCCGTCAAAATGAATACCACGCCATTTAAGGTTCCCAGAAACGGATCTGGGAAGAGAGCCCGACTGCGTTTTCAACCCCACTGATGCTGCATGTCATTAGTCTCTGCTCACCCTGGGGGGGGGGGCAACCTGTCGGACGTTGACAGCACATCCCTGTTCGCCTATAGACTGATTTGCGATGGTGGGGTTTTGGAGCTGGGTGGCTTGAGGAAAGGGTTGTCCCTTTCAGTGAACGACGGACGGGATTCCCACATTGGCGACCTATAAAAGACTGGGCGAACTGCCCTAACTGTGGTAAACTCCGCCGCTGTTCGTACTCTGGCAGTGCAAGTCCCAAGCCTGGAGAAAAGAGGAGGCTAATGATCTTTGTTACTACAGTGTCGTTAAGCAGCAACTAACTCCTAACTGCCTAACTGTGGTAGTGCCAGTCCAAATCCTGAAGAAAGGAAGAGGAGGGCGATGCTTATAATCTTGTTATGCTTTGATGCGGGCATCAATATGAACTCGTATATATGGTTTAAATATGCATATATGGTTTATATGGTTTATGATTTGCATATATATATATATATATATATATATATATATATATATATACATATAATTCTTTCAGCGGAATTTTGGTCCATTAACACGTTTAGTATGGAACAGGATTTTCAACTTTGCTTTTGTAGAGGGACAGTTTAGCATTCTAACTGGCATGCAACAGTCAACTGGTTAGTGTGTGATCCCAGCCACAGTAAGTACTCTGACTATAGACTGTCGGTTCGAATAAAAGATGGTGAGGAAAAGGACTGGCCTCCAGCCCTCATAAGCCAACATCAAGAAAATTAATTGCTTCTTGTAAATAAACGAGTGTCTTGTTTTTAGCTGTCATGTTATTTTGTACAACAAGAAGCAATAAAAATTTTACGGTTTTTGGTAAAATTTATGGTCATGTTTGTACATGTATATGTATACATAATAATAATAATGGAGAGTCAAAACTCAAAACAGATACCCTCGCTGTCAGCTTTCGCATTCATTACACTGGATGCCAACATATCCTGTTTAAAATCCGCCTTACAATGATAACAATTTATTACATTCAAGTCAGGCGACGTATCTCTGATCGTTTCCAGTTGTTAATACCAGCATATAGTTCCCTGACCAACCGATGACTTGATATGCCCGCATCAGAACATAAAAAAGATCACTAGCGTCGCCCTCCTCCTTCATCCAAACTTGGGACTGGCATTACCAGCGCTCAGGCAGTGATGGCGAAGGCTGATATAATGATGTTAGTTGCTGTTTAACGACACTGTGTCATAACAAAGATGATTAGCGTCGCCCTCCTCTTTCCTCCATGCTTGGGACTGGGACTACCACAGGTAGGGTAATGGCGGATTATTATGATGGACTTCGCCACGTCGCTTATATATAGGTTGCCACTGTGGGACGCCCGTCGTTCACTGAGATCTTCTGTCCAGAACTGTTTTCACTCTGCCGAGGTGAGGATTTACTGCTCTCTCCTCGATAATAATAATAATAATAATAATAATAATAATAATAATAATAATAATAATAATAATAATAATAATAATAATAATAGTAGTAGTAATAATAATAATAATAATAATAATAATAATAATAATAATAATAATAATTATCTTTTCTTTATTCAAGCGCTGTACATTTACATGTTATGCAATTAAATCTTAACTACTAACAGAACAGACAGCCTGCAATATACGGCGCTAATAGCAGCCTACAAAGCATAATATCCGCCCTACGGGACCTCTCGCTCTCCATGCCCGCGTGTTATCCAATGCGCTATCGGGCCCCCTCCGAGATCGAGGTGACCAGTTCGCCCCGGCCACTCTGTGAATGCGGAGAAGTAGGGGGTCTGGGCTCGTAAGTCCTTGTTTCCTGCCTCGTTAACGGAGCTCGAGCGTTATCAGTTAGCCAACGTCACCGAGTGGATTGTTCCTTCGTAGGCTGTTAACAGAGTGTGCTGTTATAATGCACGTGCGCAAATGAGATCATACGGGGTGAGTTTCGAATGGGAAGAAGGCTCAGAACAGAACTGAACTTGTACATAGTTTTATCATCGACACTATCATCATAATCATCATCATCATCATCGTCGTCGTCGTCGTCATCGTCATCATCATCATCATCATCATCATCATCATCATCATCATCATCATCATTATCATGGGGGGCCCGATAGCACATTGGATAACATCTGGCACAGAGAGCGTGAGGTACCGAGTTCGAGCCCCCGTTGGGCGGATATTTTGTCGGCTGCTTTAGCGCCGTGTATTGCAGGCTGTCTGTTCTGTTAGTAGTTAAGATTTATGTCTTCTGTCATTTGTGTTCTTGTGAATTGTTTCATTTGCATAACTGTACACTGTAACCAGTTGCGGTTTGTCAACCGGATTGTTGAATAAACGAAAATATTATATCATCATCATCATCATCATCATCATCATCATCATCATCATCATCATCATCATCATCATCATCATCATCATCATCATCATCGTTCTCTGAATTAAGGTCGAATATTAACACCCTAGCAGGTAAATTGATCAGTACAAGGCAGGTGTATACGTTTTATAAATAAAAATCGAAGTCAGAAGAAACCAACGCATGTATTGAAATTGAACTAAGCTATAAATGATAAATAAGAAATTGCAACATCAGGGCTTAGCTAACTGTAAGACAGTGGGGTACCGTAGGAGGCAGAGGGGCTAGTCGTCCCGGGCGGCACTTGTGCAGAGGCGGCAAAATATGGATGAAGAAAAATCAAAAAAAGGATTGAATATTGGATAAAAAAAAATGAAAAAGTAGGAGAGAAAGAAAGGTTGAAAAGAAGGAAAGAAAGAAAGAAACCATCACTTTGGTCAACTCGGCTTGACTTCCGATGCCGCCCCTAAGCCTCCGTTAGGGGTGACATCACTCTGAGAGGTCTAGGCCTACTTTAAACACTAAACTGAATTGTAGAAAAGGAAGCAGTTTCTTTGTAATGTTTACTAAATATGAGCACATTATATTATTATTATTCATTTTCCAAATAATCCAGTAAATAAAATGCATCGATTAATTTGATTTTTATTGTTATAAAAAGTGAAACTTCTACTGCGCACAGTAAGCCGTGTTTGCACCGCCACTGTAACAGCGGAATAACGGTTTTAATTCATATTTGAAGAATGCAGTTTAACTGTGAGATTGGCCTACTATAATTAATTACTAGTTCCTCTAGACCCACTCGTATTATCTACAGACTTGAGCTGTACCGATATCGCTTTTTGCCGATTATGCCGATACCGCGTATGGCCGATTATTAAATTGCCGATACCGATACCGCGTATAGCCGATTATTAAACTGCCAATACCCATTATGAGACCGAATATTTCATTATTTATTTACTCTAAATGTTCGGTTCCGAAACATAAACCAGTAATCTATCGACAGATTCGTCACAACTATAAGGGTGGATGCTTAAATTAAGTTGGGAAGTTGTTAACGATATGTTTTAATGCATGAATAATAAGGGACGTAAAACGGTAGCTGAAAATCGATAAAAAAAAACTTGGAATATGCACAAATTCAAATAAAATCCTTAAATTATAACACAATTTTGACATCGGCACCGATTAACCGATTATAACTGCCGATACCCGATTATGCCGATTCTAATAATCGGCCCGATTACGCGTATGGCCGTTTAATCGGTACAGCTCTACTACAGACACACGCAATATTCATTCATTCAATCATTACGAATGAAAATCAGTAAGAGGCTGAACCAAGTAGGGCTGATTTTTGAAAAACTCTGAAGATTTGAGACTAAAGCGCAGAGAAAATCTAATCAATAAAGCATTGATTGATTGAAAATATAACAAAAGTAGGTGTTGTTGCAGCTATGCACCGATAGCCAATTTTGTTTCTTCTACCTCCGCAACTGAAGCGGAGAATCAGCGACAGTCGCAACTCATGCAATAAAATGTTTTATTATTTAATAATATAAATTTCAGTAAGTTGAAAATGTAGGCTATAGCCAAAACGGATAATTAAAAATGCAGTGAAAAGTGATAAATCCACACAAGCTATCAACTTCATAAAATAAAATTGTTGGCGTATATGCAATAACATCGACGATCGTCATGAAAACTGCAATCTCTTAGAAAAAATAGCATAGGCCTATATCCAAAATTAAGTGGCCAAGGGTAGCATTTTGGGCGGCATTTCAGCTCCGTACGCTTCTGCTGTAAGATCAAAATGATATTGTACATCACAGGTACTGCAGTGCCTGTACATAAGTAACATCAAAGCCTAGCTGATTGTGAATGTCAAAATGATATTGTATATCACAGCTACTGAAGGGAACAGGTCGTTTACTGCCTACGCATGCGAAGAAAGTGTATTAACGATCACGTGCAAAGAAAATGAAAGACTCCACATTGAATACGCCAACTACGGTCGTCTTACTAACAAAATTTGTAACGATAAAACGCACTGGGCTACGAATTGCTTTTCGAAGAACTCCACGTCAATCGTTCGAGAAATGTAAGTGATTCTTATTTCGTTGTTTTGTACCTTAAACTTCAGTTAACGTCTGAGAAACTGCAGACAGTATTTCTGTCTTGACGCTACTGAAGAAAGACTCGACATCTATCTGGTCCGAATAGCTAGTGATGGTTAGTGATGTTGACTTTATACGGAACAGCGAATGTTCACCGGTTTGCAAACTCATCTATAATTAGCACACTGACCGTACGCTGTTGGTGGGAAGATGACACGGGAGCTAGACGACTAGTCATCCGCTCTCATAATTTATGCCGAGGCTAAAACAAAGTTGCTAACACTTCATACCCATGGCCACCTCTGAGACTCTGGCTTAAGGGCTGCTCTTCTTTTTGTTGTTGTTGTTGTTGCTGTTGTTGTTGTTGTTGTTGTTGTTGTTCTTCTTCTTCTTCTTCTTCTTCTTCTTCTTCTTTCTTCTTCTTCTTCTTCTTCTTCTTCTTCACATTTTTCTTCTTCTTCTTTCTTCACTTTCTTCATTTTCTTCTTCTTTCTTCTTCTTCTTCTTCATTTCTTCTTCTTCTTCACATTCTTTTTCATATTCTTCTTCTTCACATTCTTTGCCTTCACATTCTTCGCCTTCACATTCTTCCCTTCACATTCTTCTTCACATTCGCTGCCTTCTTCACATTATTCTTCACATTCTTCGCCTTCTTCACTATCTTATTCACATTCTTTTTCACATTCTTTCTTCACATTGTTCTTATTCTTCTGGCAGCCATGCACTCACTGCTATGTTGGTTGTTGTTGTTATTGATAGGATGGTAACACTGTTGATAATACCAGTTAAGTTAATCTATCTGTGTGTCTGTAGGGATGATCATGGTAATGGCTAATAAATTAAAACAATGGTGTTATTAACAATAAAGATGACGTCGATGGATGATGCTGATCCTGAAGCGGAGTTATTAGATAACGGACGAGGCCTTGTGCCTGCGTTAGATAATGTCCTAATCAATCCTGTTAGACAGGATTCACTGCGTGCGGCTTGTCTATCTGCTACTCATTTATGTCGACGACTTTTCGCTCTGTTCCCATTTTATGAAGCAGACTTTGCACCACAAATCGACTTGGCAACAGACAAATAAGCATTTCATATAAACGCGCTAGATAAAGCTCTCCTGTGCACTCAGCGTCTAGCTGCCATGCATAACTACAATTGGCTTCACTGTTTCTGTTGGTCGTTCATTGCTTGCGACCTGATCAAACACCAGGAAGTGAGGACATGTTTACAATCGGAACATTTTCACCGCTATTTAAATGAGATTGATTGACAGATGCGAGAACCAACGGTTATGCAGTATAGAGGCATCGAATGATGTCTTTAGCCCCTAGTCTATCTGGAGGTAGAATAGTCCTGTCGGCATGGAAGACCAGTCCGGATCGAAAGCGGCAAATAGTATTTCCTGCCTGTGTGTGTTTCTGTTTTGGTAATCTGTACTATTATCGTCATACGCACGCATTGACAGGTGTTCCGGAAAGTCAAACTGTACCGTCTGGGCTACCAACAACATTTTCGGTGACCCATGCCCTTACACTTACAAATATCTCGGAGTGATACATCATTGTTACCCAGGTAATTAATTAACTAGCTAACGCGATTATACTGTAAATTAGCGCAGTTTGACTAAGAAGTGAGTTTTGAGTAGATTGAGGCGAAGACTAGGCTATATCACACTTATCTTGCTTTCGATCGCATTGCTAAGTAACACATAGGCCTAAACTAACGCTGGCTGCTTCAGCTTATTTACAAGCATCCATACATTATTTTGGTTTGTCTATAATAATCGAGCGCTGTAAGTGGCCAGCTAACAGGAAGCAATTGCGCAGTTTGATGATGCTGACTGGAGTGAACTTTGACAAATGAACTAACCGGAATACTGACTGCTCTTCCAGGAATTATTTTGCAAAATTAACGTTTGAAACCCGGGTATTGAGTGGTCTAGGTCACCGTCGTAATAACTTCTCAATCCCGGACAAAGCATCTTCATGCTGGTCTTGCAACAGTAACACTTTAACATTTAATATGTTTCAAGATATAGAACATAATTTCATTGCTGCTAATTACAGTAGAATGATTGTTCTCCATTCGTAGCTTAGTGACTAGTTAGTAATAATGTCAAAGCACATATCCAGGAATTCTTGAAATAATGCTCTACCAAAATGTATCTTTCTTAAACTCCTAAAAGTTATAGCTCTGTATCAAAACAAACTGGACTTAGAATTACACCATTCCACGAAATTACACCATTGCACGAAAGTCAACTAACATTATGCTATTTTTAAATCGCACCTCAAACTTTTGCAGTAAGATGGCGCAAGCGTTCCTATCACACTTGTACAGCCGGACCACGCGTTTCAAGCTGTTATCATAAGCAGACTTTCTGCATGGCTTGTTTGTTATTAAGTGGACCTGTGGCTTGGCTGATAATTTGTTTAATGTTGTGTCGATTTTAATTTTACACTAGCAACTCTTTTACGTACTCTTATAAACTAAAATGGAATAAAACTAGCAACTTGAAAATTTTCCCAAAATACTTGAAAATTTATATTGCTCGGGATATATTAGTTACTGAAATTTGTTATTACTAGGGTTCCATAGAGTAGTGGTAACATCACTGGAGTAAAGAGCAGTAGGTAGCGGTATCGCTTCCCGCAACCATCATAAACGTCCACTCAACCTATCATTCGCGAGATGGCTGCATTGGTAAAGTAGATGTAGGACGATGGGTGCTTTGCATGGTTGCCGAATACAGTTAAATTCCACTCCTGTAATAAATATTGTAGATAATCCGTTGTTCATACGAATTGTAATCATACTGCAGTACTTGTCAGTTTGAAAATATTCTGACGAAGGTTATTATTATTAGTAATAGTAGAATAGTAGTAATACTCCGGGATATTCTAGTCGCACTTGGAGCTTGCCAAACTGGGGAAATAGGTTGGACAAAACATGAGATGAACACTGAACAAATGAACATAATATATTATATAGTATACCCTCTCATCTGGGAGATTCAGACAGGTTACTATATGTTGCCTGTGGAAACATACAGAATGATGTGAAGTGATGTTATGCGGGACACGGTAATTACCGATTGTTGGACACGGTGGCCGATTGTGGGAGACCGTATGGCCGATTGGTTATGGCGCTTTTGGTGTGACAAGTGAATTACAGATTTGAGCCTCCTCCCCTCAGACGGTTACTGTGTAGGAACATTGAGCAAGTCCTTCACTCACGATTGCTCAGCACCATCGGATGCTTCGTCATTATATGATGATGCTTAATAAATGCAAAACTACTCTAAGAAAAATTAGGTTAAACGAAGATTATTATTATTAGTAATAGTAGTAGTAGGACTACTTTCCTTTCCTGAAACTTTCCTGAATTACATATTTAAATATCAGACATTCCTGAATTTGAAGGCGTGTTGACAAAGTATGTTTTTCGGCATGTTTCCACACTGCATGAAAGCTTTTCACTAACTTTCCAACCAAAGTTCACCAGGTGTTGTCATGCATGCGCAGATACTCGAATCAATAATTCTAAACTAAGAACTTCTTTAGTGCCAGTGTCATAATTCTAAAGACATCATTGGATTTTCAATATTAATCAACACCGTTCTGCAAGCCAAATTCAAGTACAGTTAGATATCAAAGTGCTTGAAAGTCAAGGAGAAATAGAATAGTAAGTTTGAGCCGCTTTTTAAATGAAAGAATTTGAGCCAGAGTGTATTAATTAGAGGGACTAAGTTTGAGCTACGAAGAGAGAGTGGCAATCAATTCCATTCATTGGGAGCAACTGAATCAACTGATTTTAATTACGCAAAATGTCCACTGTTTACGTTTCAAAATTTATGATTATGTGAACTGGGTGGTGACTTTGAGACAGTTAAACCCGGACATAAATGACGGACGTTATGCTACAGAGAAGGTCGAAGTGCGGTGGGGATCTAAGGTCACTGTGCCGAATAAGGCCCGGGGTGGCAATAAGGCCCACGCACTTAAAATTCAAATATCTCCGAATGTATTCATCAGATGTCGCCACAAGTTTATATTGTTGACGGGCCTTCATCTGTGAACTACTGTAGTTGATCACGGGTTTTCTTTTCGGCGACATCTTTGAATTAAAAATATTGCAAGATTTTTGCGATAATTTATTTTGCATTTTTCTTATTTTTCGGTTGTGTTGAATATCGTAATTAATCACTCAGTCTGCGTATTGCATGCATGTTGCTGTGAATATATGTAAACAGCGGATATTGGCAAGACTATGTAGACTGAAAACTTAATTTATGCAACTTTAGAAATTACCCGGATATTGGTCGAAGTGTAATGCATGGCGTGCTGGTCAAAAATAAGGCCCACCTTGCTGTAGTAATATGTGCCCCTCATGCTTTGTGTGCAGACTGTATGTATGCACAGTTGAGCATGATTTAAATATGGGACAGTAGCGTGACAGTGGTTACATGATGAATGTATTAAGGTTTAGATTCAGTATGAGTAGCAGCAGAAACATTCTGTTCAAGCCCATATTGTGACAAATAATAAAATAATAAGTTGAACCTTATTGCATACGGTGCTCGGTAATAAAGGCCACATGATGCCTTCTAATCTAAATTTTAACCACATTTCCTCCCACATTATTTTATTCCGGACGGCTATAATCAATCAATAGCTGTCCATTTCATAGAAACAGTGTCAACCTTCATGTTTGACACTATAATTGGCAAAGTGATATTTAAACGACGATTTAAAAAGGACACCTTTTAAGTTGGGCCTTATTACATACGGTGCTCGATGGGCCAAGACCCACGCAGTACACAACCTCTACAAAAAATTAGCTTCTCTTACTAACAGAATTTTATTTCATGAAAATAGATTAATCCAATTATGTAACTACTCAGTTCCATACACTCATCCATGTGGACTATTTTAAGCATAGTTCACAGGTACCATACCAGTAGCCGTTTTTGGCAAAGTTCCTTAGGTGGGCCTTATTCGGCACAGTGACCTTAGTTGATGAACTGTTTCTGCCTGATAGGGCGAAAGATCCGGGACGTAGCCTGGCATGGCGAGTCATATCGAATAACTATTTTTTCCTCTGTACATTACGTCATGTGATTAATTGACGGCATGCGAGTCTTGACCCATAAGCAGAAATCAGTATGTTTCAGTAATAACATAACCAACAGTGCTTCGTAATATGACGGCGCTTTATGGACTAATTAAGTGAAATTACGGGATTCACTTAAAAGAAAGAAACAGTTCTATCGAATATAAAAGTAATTTAGTATATGAAAAAAATTCGGTAAGAGATAAATGAGAATGTAACAATAAAACATTGAAATAAAACAGATAATGTACAATTGTACATACCAAGAAATGAATAACTTTCATGCTGTATTCACAGAGGATTAAGTGTTTCTGAATCGTTGTTAAGTGCTTCTGAATCGTTGCTTCGAGTCATCGACTGCTTACGAACTACGGCACTCAAATCTCTATTATATTATTTTTTTTGTCCCCCAGGGACTTAGAAATTATAAAAGTCATGTGTTTCTGGAACGGCTATTATTATTATTATTATTATTATTATTATTATTATTATTATTATTATTATTATTATTATTATTATTATTATTATTATTATTATTATTATTATTATTATTATTATTATTATTATTATTATTATTATTATTATTATTATTATTATTACCAACATCAGCCACGAACGATTCCTGAAGGCCATGGTGTACCCACATTCCCACACGAATCTGCACGCTCTTTGTGTCCCAGGGCTTATATAGTTCACGTGCTTGGGATGGTCACGTGGTACAAGCACGATTGCATAATCATGGGAAACAGTCTACTGGAAAATATCCCCTACCTCACCTTATCTCTTCCATTGAAAGTTGAATCTGTGGATGACCTCATCTTCTACCCTTCACTGCCATTGGCTGGACCGCGATGACCTCATCCTGTTACCCTCTACTCCTTTGTCTGGACTAATCTCTGATTCACCTACTGGATCCCAATGCTCGATTTCTCATAATTCGATTTGCATAGCGCATTTTCTACTCTTTGATGTAATACGGATGTCAACACTCAAATCACCTACACAAGGTACAGAATGGTCAATGTATATAGAAGAAAGGAAAACTGCACTAAGTTGTGGTAGTGACAGAGGATAATACTAATCTCAGTCATAATGGACTTACGTGTATGAGGTGTTTAACTTAATACGTGCGCTGTAGAGGCTTCATCCGTCCGTCCGTCCGTTTGTCCGTCTGCCTATCTGCGAATATGACTCTCTTGATCGAGTCAGACAGAGCAGCAGTAGAATGCAATACAAAACCACTGTTTTTGTTCAAGAAGACCAACTAATATTCCGATACGGCTAAAACGACCAAATGGAATGCAAAAAAACCTTCGTTTGATCCAAATGTTACGCTACAGAACATTCGCTATAATAGGCCTATATAGGTCTATCCGCCATATACAGATACTACGCTGTTGGAAATGATGATTGTAAACACTATCGATTGGAAACCCAGACAGACAGACAACTGCGCCGCGATGTTGAAACGCCAGAGCACTGCGCCGCAAAGTTGCCGCGACAATATGGCCTTTGAAACGTATTATTCGTACTGAAAAGAGCAGGGCGATGGATTCTTGTCGTGTTAGCAATATCCTTCATTTTAATGTCTTATGTTGACTTTGACCTTAGATTCGTGTTATTCGAGTCAAAACCATATGTAAGCAACACCAGAAAGGATATGACTTGACAACTAAGAATTGCTTAGCCTCAGACCGCCATTTTTAAAACACCGCCATTTTGAATTCAAGGGAAATTCCAAATGTCTCCCCTTCACAGAATATTCTCTTAGGTTCTAACTGTAACTGTGCCAAGCGGCAATCCATGTTCAAAGAGTTAACTTTGCTAACCAAATTTTCTCTCGAACCTCCTCTGCTAAATATCTCACCGTTTGATCCTGCGTGGATCACAACACCAAATGGTTGGACTTGTTTACCAGTCACTTCGGGATTCCACAACTGCACAGTCGTTGAGTGTTTGCCACTGGTCATCATTCTGGATTGTTAACCTAAAGATCAGGAAAAAATATCTCAGCCAGAGCGGATAGAAGTTGAGACTTCACTTGGACCTCTGGCAGAAACCACCAACGAAAGAAGTTCACTGGCAGAACACTGTAAGTGGGAAAATCATAGGGCGAGGATGATGCCAAGGCTTGGAAAATGACGTCTTTAATTAACATATCACAACCTTGGCCGCTACTCATGGCTATTTATTTACGGGTTAATAATTATGTACATTATTAGTTTTGTATAAAATTATTGTAGGAATAACTATGGTCACGATACTTGTGATTTAGAAGCAAAGACGTCATGAGATACTTAAAGAACTATTATTGGAATTATAGGATCGATAAATGATTTTTGTAATAGGGCGACCCTCTTAGCGGAACATTATGTTTCTTTGAGTTTACCTCATTGTCACTGAATTGCATACTTGTCCAGTCATTATGGTTGAACTCTTATAGCAATAAAGAATAAAGAATAAAATAAACAATACAGCAATAAGGAATACAGATTAAAAATAAATAATTGAGCGTGAGGTCGGCCTTTGACAAGCCACAGAATGACGTCAATGCTCATCTGTGCTCCATGTGTCTTTTTCCGTCATAATCGCCCACGTCTTATGCGGTATGCGTGTACGTGTTTGAACATTCACAGAGCGTCCTATGTTCAACTCTTAAAGGCATTCGGGATTCACACCAGTACCCTTTGCATAGCTGCGCAACTCCTTGCTATCCTTCAACACGATGGTAACACAAAATAATACAAGTCACCATCACAGCTTACATGTATATTCGAATCTGGTAGGACTACTGAAAAGGCGACAGTATGGAAACACACCGTTACCACACTAGTAACGGTGTGTGTAAAATATATAATAATAATAATATCTTTTCTTTAATGAAGCGCCTGACAAACGCACTGCGCTGTACATTTACATGTTATACATTGAAACAATCTTAACTAGTTAACTACTAACAGAACAGACAGCCTGCAATACAACGGCGCTAATAGCAGCCTACAAAGCATATCCGCCCTACGGGGGCTCATCCGAGATTTGAACCCGAAAGCTGTCGCATCCGAAAAGAGAATCAAACCCTTAGACCAACTAACCACATTTTGTTACCTCCTATGCAGCGGATAAACCATTTCTAAGCATAATGAAATTAAGTGCATCATTTGCATCAAACGATTTGTCACATATATTTGTGTGCAAGATTGCATTGTCTAGAAGTTGTAGCATTTCATAAACACTGCATTGACGAAATCGTATTATAAACAATTTCCTATCAAGCAAACGAGGTTATAGCCTACAGAAAGAAAACGTCGACTTAGAATATGCTAATTACTTGTTCATTAAGTAAGTGACTAAGTGTGGTCTCTAATACATCATTTGCAAACTCACAGTGAAACAACAGTTATATAATTATAATGATAAAACATCGAAGTAATAGTATTAATTTTTAAAATGCGCATATAGTTAAATGCTAGTGAAACATGATTAGTTACTGAACGAACAACATCCTAGTGATAAAAATTATAAAGACGACAAAACTAGAGGCAGCCTAGCCATGGCGCCCGGGTCTATAGGAGAATTCCCCCTTGACATTTCCCCGGACAATTCCCCCTCTGCCATTTCCCCTGAATTTTCCCCCCGGCTTTTCAATAGTATAACGCCCCTGGATATCCCCCCCAACAACAACAGATTTATAAAGCTTCTATGTTAACATAGCAGCGGATCGCCTATAGGTTTTCTGCGCTGGTCTGGCGCTGCATGGAGGGTATCGCTCCCCTATACCTGCGGGAACTCCGCTGCTCCACCTCTGGTGTCCAGCGACGATCTGCTCTTCGATCAGCTAATCAAGCCGAACTCTTAGTCCCCCGCTCGCGGACTACCATAAAGCAGCGGCGCTCTTTTTCGGTCGCTGGCCCTAGGACCTGGAATGGGCTCCCTGTTGCACTCCGCCTAGTGCCTAGGGGTCACACCACTACGTTCTTTGTAAACCTCAAGCCTGTCTTGTTTAGCCGTGGTTGGACTGGGAGCGCTTCTGAGTAGATTACCTTGAAGGGGCGCTATAGAAAAACTCCTTAATAATAATAATAAGTAATAGCAACAGATTGGGCAAACAACTAAGCTTCAACTGCTTTGAGTCTTAATTAACTACTGATTAGTCACTTTGATGATTCAAATTAAGGTTTAATAAAGTTTAGATATTTAATCAATCAACAACATCTATGTTAATATAGCAACAGATTGGGTTAACAACCAAGCTTCAAATGCTTTGAGTCTTAATTAGTTAACAACGTCAACTTGAACCAGCTCTTTGGCGGACTTATGCCACAACAACCAAACAAAAAGTACAAAGATTCTTCAGCAAGAATCGCAAATATCGTGGCAGACTTTCGTAACCGTGAAATCAAAGACTACTTGAAAGTAATTGCTTTCAACATTAGTTTGTGAACACTGTGTGTAGCTAATAAAGCGAGCTTAAACTTAGAACCTTGTAATAAACACAAGTGGGTAATTTTCTGTTATTTTGTTTTTACCTAATATCAATTAACTTCGTTTTTCATATAAAATTGCTTTTTATGTAGGGAGAATGATAAAACATCGAAGTAATAATATTAATAACAATAACCCTTAAATAGTTAAATGATATTGAAACATGATTAGTAACTGTACAACATCCAAGTGATAATATAAGACGACAAACAGCCAATCCTAAGATCTACGTTACATATAAATCTAAATATTAGGGACATTAAAACAAAGGAAACAATAAAATATTACAATAATTATATATAGTTTCCTAGTGATAGACTGAAATGTTTTACCGATCGTTCGACCTAGAATTACATTTTTGTATCGATTTAAAACGCGAACCAGGTCACAAACGTTGACACGCTTCTTAGCTATCGTGTCATCTGGTTAAGGATATAGAGAGCCTAGTCTTACGATGGATTACATTGCGACTAGGGGACTGGCTTTCCAGATAGGAGTAAGATCGGTACATGTTGAAGACTCAGAATGGATGACTTATGACTCAGTTGCGTTCGGCGGATCCTCTTGGATGACGCTCATCTGAACCACTTCGTCATAGCGAACCAACGATGGAAACAATCGGCGACAGCAACGAATGTCTCGCAGCTGAGAACGGAATCCATCGCGTAATGTCTTCAGAATGACGAAACACAGGATCGGCTGTAGACCGAGGGACAGACTGAATGTCAGTCCGATAAGTACAACAGGACCCATGTGAGTCCCAGAGAAAAGGCGAATGAAGACAAGGACCAACTGCGAAAAGAAAGTCATCGACGACAGAGTAACAGCCATTACTCGCATCTGATCATTAACCGATCTCTCCTCGATCTGTGAGAATCCAACGATGTTGCCTTCTCTCTCTGTACAAAACGTGGCAACAAGCATGATGAGTAGCATAACGAACGGTATAAACCACATTAGGAGCCATGCGCCGAATAGAACTAAGAGCACGTAGTATGTTGACGCTGAACACCTTTCTCCCTCTCCGGGATGAATCTCGTAAATCGCCAGATACGGAATACCGCATATAAACAATACGCTGAATATAAGACCAACGATGATCTTACTTGCGAACAGCGTACAGTACTTGGCCGCAAACATCGGACATCCACAACTTCTCCTGTGTATCAAATGTTCGCGCAGATGAACGTTAAAGAGGAGGGCAAAAGACAGCCAACCGGACGCAAAGAAGATATTCGTTAAGAAGTGCCACATCTTGCATATGAAATTCGAAGTAGTCGGTGGATAGTAATGTCCCGTTTCATAGAGAAGCCTAAACGTACTTGTACAGAACAGCAGAACTCCGACGTTGGCGCAGAAATTGGCGGCCAGATAAACGTATCCTTCGTGTTTCAACCACAGACGACTTCTCACGAGAACAACGAAAGCCAAGATGTTCGTGAAAACGCCACCAAATATCACAATCGGACACCCAATTGTGTCAACATAAAAGAAAATCGATGTTTTGTGATGGGCCTGATGATCAAACGGAACCCCTTCATCATTATCGTAGTAACCTCTATGCTTATATATGTGCTTCAAATTCACAATTTTATCGCTATCATCTTTGGCTTCGTGAGCCATATTTCTTGTGTAACTGTCACAAGGATCAGCTTAACAGAAACACACTTCGGTTGTAACAGAGGAATTGTTTGCGTGAACGAACACAAATTCTTCCTTTGCTGGGATACACTTCCTTCATTCACTTAGATTGTATACCAATCAGATGCGTCGATACTTGCAGGGCGATGGAACATGCGAAACCCAATCTTTGGCATAGCTAAAATATGAATAGGACAAAAATCAGGAAGTGTCTTACCTTCGTAAATTAAAAATTGTGAAATGACGATGTTGGTGACGGTGATCATCGTAGTGATTAGCCTATGATGTTATATAAGAAAATAACTTCCCTTGAGTTTTGGGAACTGGTGATACTTGGATTACTACCCATAGTTTTATCTTCCCTCACTACTTCCAATCACCATCACATAATGCTGACACATTCTCTTTCCCCTCTTCTTTTCGTCTACATTTCCGTTACATCATTTTCTTTCTTTATCGTCATCTTTATCGTCTTCATCCTATAACGATCACCATGACCATCGTCATCATCATCAACAGCATCAGTATCATCATCATTATCAGCATAATTGCTTATCTAACATGGGTTTCCAGAACCTACGAACACAGAAACCATATCCTCGCCTCGAGATGAACTCCCCTCGTTCCTGGAGTTTTGCAATACCCACCTGGGACTGAGCCTCAAGGACACCGATGTCTCATATCTTCGCAGACTACCACCAGGACCTAACAAACACTGCCGTCCAATACTCGTAAGATTTTCTACACGACGCACCCGTGACACGGTTTACTTCGCCAGGAAAATTCTCTGGCAAAGTTCCTCTTATCCTGGGAACACAACCATCTACATAAATGAACACTTGACCAAGACAAGTGCGCACATTTATTCAGCCTCTCGCAAAATGGTCCGTGAAAAGAAAATCCATTCCTCATGGTCCTCTGGTGGTCTGATCTTTGTCCGTCGTACCAACTCAACTGAGGACAGACCAAAGAAGATTGAGTCGCTCGACGATCTCAGGCAGTTTGACACCGTCTAACCGCAGGAACTTATGGAAGGATCACCCCATCACATTCTGCAAGACAAGTACTATCTTGATACAACTTATCTTTGTTGTTTTACATTGGTTGGTCGCCGACTTCACTGATGTATTCAGTTGTGGTTGAATTCCACAATCATTCTGGTAGTCGTGTCATAGCTAGTATGAACACTGATAATATTAGAAACTGTGACATTAGATGCCACTCTTGTGTGAACTTTATTTCAGACGCTCAACTTAGTATTTGTTGCACACATTGTAATCAACATTATCACCAAAACTGTTGCTCTTACAGTGCTGCAGAAATGTTTAATTTGGACACTTGGTGCTGTCATAACTGTTTGATAAGTTCCCTGCCGTTTAGTCATGTTGATGCACAATCTTGCACTAAAACCGTTAATGATAAACCTGTTACTATAATTGATCAACCTGTTAGACTGGAATTGTTTTCGGATAATTCTACTGATAGACCCCTGTTAAACAACAGCGACCTAGATCCGGATGAGAATTACTACGTGATCCGGCCTAAGGATCATGGTTACAACACGCCAGCCCAATTAGCATCTAGGATAGAGTGGGGTGCCCAAAACTATTCTCTGATGCATATTAACTGTCGTAGCCTAGCTTCCAAAATCTCTGATATTCAGATCCTACTTCAGAGCTTGCCAGTTGATATTATAGCTGTCACAGAAACATGGATGGATGAAGCCCAGGCTGATACCGTCCAGATTACAGGCTATACATTTATACATAAACCTAGAGAAACAGGGTGTTGGGGAGGTGTAGGATATCTTATTAAGTCAAATATTGAGTATGAGATTTTACCACAACTAAACCATACTTCTTACGAAAGCCTCCTCATACGCATCCCACAGCCAAAATATTCCTCACTAACATTAGCAGTCATTTATAGACCCCCAGGGTGCCCTTTGCAACAATTTAATGAGGAGTTGAACCAAACGCTATCTGATCTTACAAAAACTAAAAGAGATATAATTTTGCTAGGTGACTTTAATATAGACTTGTTAAAGCACAGTGTACACGGGCTGACCAATAATTTTCTAGATACCCTCTCCTCTTACCCCTTCCTACCTTCTATACTTCAGCCTACTAGGATTACTGATACTACTGCAACATTGATTGATAACATAATTACGAGTATGTGGCCTAGACCTATAAATTCTGCCATTGTAACATCTGACATATCTGACCACCTACCTGTTATTATTTGGTTCCCACTTCACTTAGAACATTCAGGCAAATCAATAGCTCATAGTACTAGGATTGTTAATGACGGCTCAATAAGTTTATTTAAAGAACTTCTCACGGATGCTGATTTCTCACAGGTCTCGTATTTATGTAATGTTAATGATCCAAATGCAGCATATGATACCTTTTTGTCTACAGTAACAAAGGCATATAACAAGGCATTTCCAGTGATTCAAGTTGATAAGAAAAATCGTCGGACATTTAAAAATCCCTGGATGACAAAAGGACTGCTAAAGTCATGCAATAAAAAGCACAAACTTCACCGCCTATATATAAAAAATCCTACTGAAATTAACAAAAAAAATTTTATATTGTATAGAAACAGGTTCAAAACTATTAAGAATAAAATAATACAGAACTATTACACTCTGGAATTTGCTAAATCCAGTAACGACATTAAAAAAACCTGGACTATTATTAAGTCACTAATGGGTCAAAAAACCTCTGTTACTAACATCCAATCATTGACCATAAACGGTGTGCCTAACACGGATAAATCAATTATTGCTGAAAACTTTAATGACTACTTCACTGGGATTGCTCAGAACTTGTCGGCCAAAATTCCTGTATCTAAAAAAACGTGTAGTGATTTTATGAATTATCCATTACCTAATTCTTTTGTGGTAACTCCAATAACACCTCAGGAATTATTAGAGCTCAACTCAACTCTGAAATTAACACACAGTGCAGGTCCTGATCAATTAGACCCTTGCATTATCAGCCCAAATTTATCTCTCATCACAGATCCACTAGTGGATATAATTAACTGCTCTTTAATGACAGGTATGGTACCTAATGGAATGAAAACATCCACAGTTACTCCCATATTTAAGCAGGGTATAACAACTGACCCTACTAATTATAGACCTATATCTGTATTAGCCTATTTTGCAAAACTATTAGAAAAAGTAATGTATCAAAGGTTAAATAATTACATTAATAAAATGAACATTCTCTACCCATACCAACATGGCTTTAGATCTGGGCACTCTACATCAATGTCGGTCATAAATATTCAGGATAAAATATCACATGCAATTGATAAAAATGAATTTTCTATAGGTATTTTTTAGACTTATCGAAAGCTTTTGATACTGTTGACCACAATATACTTCTTAAAAAACTTGAAAATTATGGGGTAAGGGGTATCCCTCTTTCGTGGTTTAAAGACTATTTAACCAATCGGATGCAACAAGTAAAATGTAATGGGATTTTTTCTAGTTTTAAGTCAATTAAGTTTGGTGTGCCACAGGGTTTCTTGCTTGGTCCTTTGTTATTTTTAATATACATCAATGACCTTCCAAATACCTCTTCGGTTCTTCAATTTATATTGTTTGCTGACGATTCGAATGTGTTTATCTCACATAATTCGTATGAAAACATGTATCAGTTGTTAAACAATGAACTAGAACTTGTATCCGACTGGTTTAAAGCCAATAAGCTTTCCCTTAACCTACTGAAGACTAACTATATTCTGTTCTCTTCACACAGGAAACTCCAGCCATCTCACCAAGGCTCAGTTCTGATAGATGGAACTGTCATTCCCCAAGTTAAGTCAGTAAAATTTCTTGGCATTTATATAGACCAGCATATCACATGGAATGACCACATTGACCATATATCATTGAAAATAGCAAAAAATGTAGGAATCATATCTAGATTAGCCCATATACTACCCACGAGCATTCTCCTTACTTTATATTATTCCTTAATCTATCCTTACCTAACCTACTGTAATATGATCTGGGCTTCCAACTACCCATCAAGACTCAACAGAATTATTATATTGCAAAAAAGAATCATTCGTATTATAAGGCGACTTCCATACAACTCCCATACTGATCAGGCCTTTGCTTACCTAGGTATTTTAAAACTTCATCAGATAAAATTAATGCAAACAGCTGAATTTATGTACCGCTACACTAAGAGAGAACTGCCAAATGCATTTGATAATTATTTTGACCTAGTCATGGACATCCACTCCTACCATATAAGAAACCCAGCACAATACAGAGGTGAATTTGCTCGCACCAATACAAGGAGCTTCGCAATTAAAATAGCAGGCCCATCTCTATGGAACAGTCTGCCACAGGTTCTCCGTGATATTCCAAGTCGTCCCCACTTCAAGAGGGAGCTTAAACTTTATATTATGAAACAATATTAAGATATTTGATTAGCTGCTTTTACCATTGTTTTGTTGATGCATCTGTCTCTAGTTAAGATAGCTAAGTTTAAATAAAATAATGTCCTATGTTACTCATTATGTAAATCACAACAGCTTATAAACTGCCGTCTTGAACTGATCTAGTTACATAGGTGGCCCTACTTAGCGGGACTATCGTCCCTTTTGGGCTCCTCCTTTTGGTACCCACTGAATGTTGTACCCTTTGAATGTTGTCCAGCTTTATCTATTATTACTTAATCTGTTTGATATATATTTTGTGAGATGCTTATTTTTATTTTCTGTTATGTTGCAACGTTCTTTGGTGCCAATAAACATTTTGATTGATTGATTGATTGATATTCCAAAGCGCATTAAATCAATAATTACAGGGGTTTACAGCCACCAATAGCCATCTGGTGTTGTAATTATGATCTCGAAACTTCTACTGCACATAGTAAGATATCACAGGAATCAGGTCGCTTCGGTAATAACATAACCAACAGAGCTTTCTGGACCAATTAAAATAAATTACGGGATTCACTTAGAAGAATGAAGCTAGTCTGTCGCATTTAAAAGTAATTTAGTATATGAAATAAATTTCGGTAGCAGACAAATGGGAATGTAACAATAAAACATTGAAATAAAATCCACAAAGTACACACCAAGAAATGAATTACTGTCATACTTTATTCACGGAGGATTACCGTCATCAGCCACGCAACTATTCCTGTAGACCATGGTCCACCCACATTCCCACAAGAATCTTCGCGTTCTTTGTCTCCCCGGGCTTATATATACTTCCCGTGCTTGGGTTGATCACGTTGTACAAACTCGTCTCTCCCTCTGTCTTTACCACCATAGTACATGCGTTTATCTGTTCCCGACTTGACTACTGCATCTCACTTCTTTTGGGCCTCTTGAAGCAGCGTCTTTCTCTCCTTCAATCGGTCTTAAAATTTAAATGCTTCAGATAGGCTCATTGCCCGACTCCCTCGCTTTTCGCATAGCTCTTCATATATGGCGGCCAGATAAACGTATCCTTCGTGTTTCAGCCGCATATATTCAGCCTATATAATTATGCTTGATGTCTTGCACTGGCTTCCTATCACTGCGCGCATCCATTATAAGATCCTCTTTCTAGTCTTAAAGGCGCAGCTGAGCAGTGCCCCAAAGTATCTTTCTGGCTATAAATATGCGAAAGCCGTTATTTGCGACCTCATCTCGTTCCTTGAGCTCTGCTGATTGGCTAGATCTTTTTGTTCATAGGACTAGGACTGCCTTGGCTCAACGCCGGGCATTTGGGCATTTGCTGTGGTTGGTCCCTCTACTTGGAATGACCTTCCCCTCTCATTAAGGGCTAAACTAATGACGACGGGGCAACTTCTAGTTCCGCGTGCTCGCTTGACTGCTAGGCAGCGCCGAGCTTTCTCGGTTGCAGGCCCCTCCATCTGGAATGACCTGCCATCAGAGCTACGTTTGCTACCTTTGACCAATCAAACTGGTTTTTATAAATCACGTAAGTCTTTTTTCTTTTGCCATGGCTGGGCTGGGAGCGCTCCTGAGTAGATTTCTTGAAGGGGCGCTATATAAATCTTCAGAATGAATGAATGAATGAATGAATGAATGAATGAATGACTAGTTTTTCCTCTTTAGTCTCTTGTTCTTTAAAGACGTTCCTTTTCCCCGGGGTTTTCGTGCTGAGAATAGTTATTCTGAGAGAGGCGCTATATAAATCTTTAGATACAATACAATACAACAATCATGTCAAATAGTCTAATGGAAATGAGCCCCTACCTCACCTTATATCTTCTTCCAACCTATCCCAAGTATCGGCATAAATTATCATTATTTTAATTAAATATGGAATCTGTGAATCACCTCATTTTCCACCCTTCCCTGCCATTGGTTGGACCGGGATGACCTCATCCTGTACCCTCTGTTCCTTTGTCAGGACTAATCTCTGATTCAACTACTGGATCCCAATGCCCGATTTATCATAATTCCATCTTATAGCGCATTTAATTCCTTCTTATAGCGCATTTTCTCCTCTGCCAGCACTCAAAGCACCTACACAACGTGGAAATTGGCCGCTGTGCATAAAAAAAGGAAAACTGCACTGGGTTGTGTTAGTGATGGAGGATAAATACTAATCTCAGTCATAATGTGCTTACGTGAATGAGGCGTTTAACTTAATACGTGCGCTATAGAGGCTTCATCCGTCCGTCCCTCTGTCCGTCTGCCTATCTGCCAATGTGACTGTTTTGAACGAGTCAGTGCAATGCAATACAATACCACTGTTTTCCAGAAAACCAACTGATGTTCCAACACTGATAGTACGACCAAATGGAATGCAACAAAACCTTCGTTGTATCGAAATCTTAGGCTACAGAACATTCGCTATATAGGTCTATCCACCATATAAAGATACTACGCTGTTGGAAATGATAATTAGTATAAACAATCGATTGGAAACCCAGACAGCCAGACTACTGCGCCGCGATACTGAAACGCCAGACTACTGCGCCGCAAAGTTGCAGCGCCAATATGGCCTTTGAAACGTAGTATTCGTACTGAAAAGATTTTTGTCGTGTTAGCAAAATCCTTCTTTCACGCTGTAAACTCCTTGGGACTTGCTCAGCTCTGGATACTCTATTGCTGTGGTTAAAACCAAAGATACCAGCCAATCCACCAAATAGCCGAAAATATGGGAGAAAAAATTAATCGCCCTTCGGGATTTCCACGCGTTTACTGGCTGCGACACAGTTTCGGCTTTCACCTGCAAATGTTAACACTCTACCTGGAAGACGTGGAAGGCTTGTGAGGAAGTAACCAGAGCCATCACTGTCATTTCCAGTCCCTTACCTACACTGCAGCTCCACATTAGACGACTAAGAGAACTCTGTGGTCAGTCTCTTTAGTGGTGCAGCACGTGAACTTCAGACTGTCAATGCAGGATGCAAAGACCTGTTCGCGACCAAAGCTACACCATTGTCACGTCTTCCTCCTACATCTGATGCGCTCATCCTACACACTCTTCGTATGCCAAGGTGGGCATTAAATGGGGTCAGGCATCACTGATATATACCGCCTCCACTTCATTGGAAAAAGATAATGTACGAAAAAGAGAATGAAAATGTTTAGTACTGACGTGTAGTTTTGTTTCCTATCATCTATAGCCTACTTGTCGTCTTATACTTCTAACAATTACTTTCCGATCTCCAGGGATTGGCAAATTACACAGTAAAATGTAATTGAATTACAAATTGCAAATTACTTAAGAAAATGTAATTGAATTACAAATTACAAATTACTTTAGAAATTTCCTGGAATTACAAATTACGTAATTTAAATTACATCAAATTACAAATTACATACATCATTGGGATCAAGAAAATCAGCCAGGAAACACAGTCATGCTTTATTTCCACCGTTCATTTGTATTTATACTGTTTGAAACTGCTTTTTTAACATTTTCTCTAAGAAGTAGCAACTTTTCGAACAAGTTGTCTGATAATTAGTTATCGGCATCTGTTTAACCTTGCAATCATGCTTGCAAAACTATAATGAGTCTGTGTACCAGCACAGATGAAGAAAGTGCAGCATTAAATTGCATAATAATATCTTTACAGTAACTGTTGTTTAGCTAATAATAATAATAATAATAATAATAATAATAATAATAATAATAATAATAATAATAATAATAATAATAATAATAATAATAATAATAATAATAATCTTCGTTTAATTTCAAACTGACACAAACGCAGGATGATTACAAATCAGTATGAACGGATGATCATAAGTTATTACAGGAGTCGAATTTAACTGCATACAGCATCATTAGTTCCTTGCTGTCATCTTTCATATACTGCAGGAAAAACTGTTATCAAGGGTGATAAATTCAGTTCTGGCAGCATCTTTTCCTTTTCAACCAAAGCAGTGTCAACAAACACTTTTTAAAATGAGACAAACAGTACCACAGAGTATGGCTAATAAACTGATTAAACATTTTGTGATAAAGGGGATGCATCCTTTGTCAATCGATGAGCCACCGGAACTTAAAGAACTTGTAACTGGTCTCAACTCAGATGCCGCAGCCATGGCCCACCGTACGTTAGGTACATTAGGTCGACGAATAGGTTATGCAGTAGAGAATCGAATGAAAGCAATGTAAGAAGAATCATTTGAACATCGATTTGTCTGCACGTCTGCAGAGTGCAGATGTGTGGACTAAACATAGAAGTTAGGCCTACATGGGAGTAACCTGTCACTGGATCGATGCATCTACATTTGAGCGACGCAGCTCAGTTGCCTTAGCATGCACACGTGTGATGGAGTAGCACAACTAATCTATATAATACATAATGAGTTTGGTCTGACACATGACAAAATTGTTGCTACCATTTCTGACAATGGTTGTAATTTTGTGAAAGCGTTCAAAAAGTTCAATGTTGCTATCGCTCATTCCAGAGATACCATAGTGCTGATGATCAAGATAAGTAAAAGATGTTTTCAAAACTGCTTTGGTTGTGTTGTCTGTGGTTCTAGTTTCTGTTCAAAGTACTTCGATTTTACAGATGTAATTTGAAATTACAAATTACATGAAAAAATGTAATTCAATTGCAAATTACAAATTACATTGATCAGAGCAACAAATAACAAATTACCAATAATTGATACTTAACAATAATGATAGTGATGCCACGGCCCGAAATCAGGTCGAGAATACCAGATCTGATGACAACTGCACAGAATGACCGCAGCATAGCTACGCGAAGAACACGGGCAGAAGCGGGCAAGCCTAAGCAGCTGCACTGCAGCAGGCTGAACCGCTGCAGCCTCACCACTGCAGGAGGCTGCACCGCTGCAGCATTTAAGCAGCAAAGGTCCGCCGTCTGTACTCTGTAGTCTGTACTAGGGCCTCTCCTTGTCTGCTGTATTAGCGTCTATTGACCAGTGGCGGCACTACACCAGGGCAAGCAAGGGCAAATGCCCTGGTAAAAAAGCCTTTACCCTGGTCGTTGCCCTGCCAGAATTATTGCCCTGCCTAGAATTTATTTGGGGAATAAATCGCCCATGCACTGGTTACTTGTATGAGTGCTCTGGTTATGCTCTGGTTACAAAAAATGTCTGGCGCCGCCACTGCTATTGAGTATTGGCCAAGGAAGAATTAGACAGTGGACCATGTAATTTTATTGTAAAAAATCCAAATTTGTTATCCCGGAAATACGGGATTCCAGGTTTGTATTCCCGGGATAACGGGATTTGAAAAGGACCCGTAACTCGGGATTAGCCTACATTCTCTAATAAGTAACTAAGTATGGTCTTTAACACAGCATAGGCCTATGCACACGCACAATGGACAACATTTACATAGTGATAATTATAAAACATCGAAGTAATAATATCAATAACAATAATGTAGAAATAGGTACAAAAATAATTATAAGACGATAAAACGAGCGGCAGTCTAGCCTGCAGGCGCAGTGGCGTACCGAAGGGGTGGCAGAGGGGGCCGGTCGCCCCGGCGGCACTTGTGCAGGGGCTGCAAAATAGGGTTGAAGAAAACTAAAAGAGAGTGAATGTTGGATAAAAGGTGAAAAGTAGTAGAGAACGAAAGAAAGAAGCAAGGAAAGAAAGAAACCTTCAATTCGGTCAAGTCGTCTTGGCTTCCGTTGATCGTTATCCTAAGCATCCGTTAGAAGCGGCATCACTCTAAGAGTTAAACAATTAGGCAGCGCTGTCCATTGACAGAGTGACGGCTGAAACAATTAATTTTCATGATGTCATCAATGATTTTGCAGCCATTAAGGCTCACAGGACAACGTTAATAGCATAATGACGATATGGTAATTATTACAACACAATAATAATTATATGTGCGTATGTACTGTAAACATCACAGCGAGTCAGCGACAATCGCAACTCATGCACTAAAATGTTTTATTATCAAATATAATAATAATAATAATAATAATAATAATAATAATAATAATAATAATAATAATAATAATAATAATAATAATAATAATAATAATAATAATAATAATAATAATAATAATAATAATAAGACTTTTATCATTTTATCATTTTAATTAATCTTGAAGTCCCTGAGGGATCATGTTTACCTCGGGGCCAAAAAAAAAAAAATAATAATAATAATAATAATAATAATAATAATAATAATAATAATAATAATATCTTTTCTTTAATGAAGCGCTTGACAAGCGCACTGCGCTGTACATTTACATGTTATGACAATTAAACAATTCACAAGAACGCAAAATAATGACAGAAGACATAAATCTTAACTACTAACAGAACAGACAGCCTGGAATACACGGCGCTAATAGCAGCCTACAAAGCATGTCCGCCTACGGAATCGATCTCGGTACTTCTCGCTCTCTATACCAGTGTGTTATCCAATGCGCTATCGCCTCCCCCCCAGATGGATGGCTTAGATTTTAGTAAGTTCAAAATGTATGGCTAAATCGGATTATTTCAAAATACAGTGAAAGCGATAAATCGAGAGAAGCTATAAACTGTAAAACATAAAACTTTACATGTACTACGATCGACGATCGTCATGCAAATTGCAATATCTTATAAATATAACATAATTATACTAAATTAATTGGCCAGCTGAAATGCCGCCCTCGGCCCCGTGCGGCATTTCAGCTCTGTACGTCACTGCCTAGGTGCCCATCCTGAGATCAATGCTACGTATAAATCGAAATTTGAGTGACATTGAAATGAAGGAAACAGTCAACTATACAAAAATCGTTTTCCTAATGATGCACTGAGAATGTTTTACTGATCGTTCGACCCTGAATAACGTTTATTATGTTATCATTTAAAACGATTCATGCAGAAGACGAACCAGGTCCCAAATGTTGAAACGCTTCTTAGTTTTCGTTTCCCTGGTGAGAGGTATAGAGCAGGGGTTCCCAATCTTTTCTATGCCCCGCACCCCTGAGAAATGTTTGACCAATGTTCGCACCCCTACAAATGTATTATCACATTTGAATACGCATGTATACACGAAATTGTTAGTACTGAAACTTGTGATTAAAAGCCTTAAGGCTAGCCTTACAGACTTACAATGTTAGATGGAAATAATCTCACGGTCTTACCCATACTTATTCTACGACAGCTCAAAAATTAATAATGTACTATCAATGCCTTCTTACCATTCATACTTTCCATTTTTATCGCACCCCTTGAAATGACACGTCGCACCCCTTCGGGTGCGTGAACCCCAGTTCGGGAACCCCTGGTATAGAGAGTCTACCGAAAAGTTTACCGATTTAAAAAAAACAGTTAAAATGCATCTATTAAGTAACCACGAGCACTAACATTTACGCTGACAGTAGACTGTTTTGTGAAGCGTCCTAGAAGTAGCTTGCTAACAACGACGCCATATAAATGGTCGTAATTACAATTACAATTACAAGTCTTACGATAGGTTACATTGCGACTAACGACTGGCTTTTAGGACAGGAGTAAATTTAGTGCATGGTGAAGACCCAGATGGATGGCTTAGGATTCAGTTGTGCTGGACGGATCCTCTCGGATGTGGCTAATCTGAACCACTTCGTCATAGCGAACCAACGATGGAAAAAAGAAACGACAGCAGCGGATGTTTCGCAGCTGAGAAAGGAACTCCTCGCGTAACTCCTTCAGCATGACGAAACAGAGGATCGGCTGTAGACCGAGGGACAGACTGAATGTCAGCCCGATAAGTACAACAGGACCCATGTGAGTCCCAGAGAAAAGGCGAATGAAGACAAGCACCAACTGCGAAAAGAGAGTCATCGCCGACAGAGTAACAGCCATGACTCGCATCTGTTCATCAGAAACCGATCTCTCCTCGATCCTCTGTGAGAATCCGACATTGTTACCTTCTCTCTTTGGAAAAAACGGGGACAGTAGAAAGATGAGGAGAACGAGGAACGGTATAAACCACATCAGGATCGCTTCGACGATTAGAGCTGGGTACGCAGAGAGGTTTGAATCTACACATGTGCTGCCTCTGGGATGCCACTCGAAAATCGCCAGATACGGAATACCACATATAAATAACACGCCGAATATAACGCCAACGACGATCTTACTTTCGCACAGCGTACGTCCAGACCTTCTCCTATGTATCTCATTTTCTGGAAGATTAACGCTATGTAGAAGGGCAGCAGACAGCCAACCGGACGCAAAGAATATACTCATTAAGAAATGCCAAATCTTGCACACGAAATTCGAAGTAGTCGGTGGATGGTAATGTCCCGTTTCATAGAGAAGCCAAAACGTACTTGTACAGAACAGCAGAATTCCGACGTTGGCACAGAAATTGGCAGCCAGATAAACGTATCCTTCGTGTTTCAACCACAGACGACCTCTCACGAGAACAACGAAAGCGAAAATGTTCGTAGAAACGCCACCAAATATCGCCATCGGACATCCAATAGTGGCGGAAAAAACGAATATCCATTTTTTGTGACGGGCCTCATGATCAAACGGAACCCGTTCTTCATAATCGTAATAACGGCTATGATTGTGCTTAAAATTCACAATATCATCTTTGGCTTCGTATGCCATATTCGTCGTGTAACTTTCACACAGATCAGCTTAATAGAAAAACACTTCGGCTGTAACAGAGGAATTGCATGCGCGAAGGAACACGAGCTCATCTTTTGCTGTGATGCATTTCATTCATTCACTTAGATTCTTCCAATCAGTGGTACAGAGCTAAAATATGAATAGGACAAAAATCAGTAAGTGTCTTACTTTCGTGACTTAATACTGTGGAATGATGATGATGATGACGATGATGATGATTACGATGATTATGATGATGATGATGGTGATGATGATGATGATTATGATGATGATGTTGATGATGATGATAATAATGGTGATCATCATCATAACAATACTCATAATAATGAATAAAATAATAATATTATTATAATTAATGTTGTTGTTGTTGTTATTATTATTATTACTATTATTATTGTTATAATGTTTTTGCCCTGAGGTACTTCATTCCCCCAGGGACTTAGAGATTACTGACTATAATTATAATTATCATTGTTGGTGTTGGTGTTGTTGTTGTTGTTGTTGTTGCTGTTCGTGTTCGTGTTCGTGTTGGTGTTGGTGTTGTTGTTGTTGTTATTGTTATTATTATTATTATTATTATTATTATTATTATTATTATTATTATGATCGGCAGTCGCCAATAAGATCATTCAGAAACTAAATAACAGATGTGTGGTCAAGCTCGGTCCTCGTCAATGTTCCCTCTAAGGTGCACTGCTCCTCAGCCGCGTGGCTCATTAGAAAATTCCGCTCAGCAGTTTCAAAATTCTGCGCACAAGTTTTGGAAATTTATAGATAAGTGATCAACTCATATCCAGCATTGATGTAGCCGAGTCCACCTAAGCCGAGTCCGAGTCAAGTCTGAGTCCATCTACGCCGAGTCCGAGTCGAGTTCAGAGTTGCTCAAGTTCGAGTTCTAGTCCGAGTCACAAAGGATGGAGTCCAAGTCCGAATCCGAATCCTTCAACCCAAAATACACTGAACACGCAATTTAATGGCATAGAAAAATGACAGCACATTATTTTATGCTGACATAATAATAATAATAATAATAATAATAATAATAATAATAATAATAATAATAATAATAATAATAATAATAATAATAATAATAATAATAATAAATGGCAATATAATAATAATAATAATAATAATAATAATAATAATAATAATAATAATAAATGGCAATATAATAATAATAATAATAATAATAATAATAATAATAATAATAATAATAATAATAATAATTATTATTATTATTATTATTATAGAGCCCGAGGAGTTCTAACCGTTCCAGACTTTTACGTTTTAATTAATCTTGAAGTCCCTGACGGATCACGTTTACCTCGGGGCATAAAATAATAATAATTATTATTATTATTATTATTATTATTATTATTATTATTATTATTATTATTATTATTATTATTATTATTATTATTATATTGCCATTTATAGCGCGCCTAAACAAAAGGAATCGTGCACAAAAGCGCGTAACAGGAAAGTCTAATCATAAAAAATCTGAAACAAATAAAGTCTTAGAATTATTTTTGAAGAGTTATTAATAGGCCTAATGTAATGTAATGTAATTTGTCCGCAACAACTTTTGACTTCGGGACCTCAGCCATAATTTTAATTAGGCCTACAAGAATAATTGAAGAATTACGCTTTGAAAAACTGATTTCTAAACTGGGATTAGACTAAGGTATTTTAATACTGCTGTATTGTTAACATCTCTACATGTATAGGCCTATCTAGATAGGGTTCCTAAAGTTCTTGCGCAGAGGGTTGCAAAATCGCCAGATGCCGTATATATTGTCTGTTTCGCTTAATGTCCGATTGTCATTCGGCTGGCACAGTTACGCGGATGGGGTATTCCGCTAGGTCAGAAGCAATAGAAACGGGTCAACTTTTTCTTCGATGGCTTTCATCATCAGCTTGGCTGTTTTAACGGCCGATTCTGCAATGCCAATTACTTGGGGGTATGGCAGTGAAGAATACCTAGCGGCTGCAAACACCAGAAATTCTGCCGCACGAAACGGGCCTCTAAGCTCTTAGACGCGTCTGCCGTAGGCCTACTCATTAACTCCGATGTGTGTATATAGGCGCCGAATAACTTCGTCTCTGGCTGGGAGGGGTATGATCACCCGATGCCCTTTGAACGCCCAGTACTGAATGACGGCTTATAAAAATATTGAAACAGCAATTTTTAATCAGTCTGCAATAAGTTTGTTGGTTCTATGAAGAAATAAATTTGTCCTATAATAAACCAATAATAATAATAATAATAATAATAATAATAATAATAATAATAATAATAATAATAATAATAATAATAATAATAATAATCTTCGTTTAATTTCAAACTGACACAATGCAGGATGATTACAAATCAGTATGAACTGATAAAAAAAAATAATAATAATAATAATAATAATAATAATAATAATAATAATAATAATAATAATAATAGCAAAAGTGGTAATAATTTTGTTTACACTTAAAAGACAATATTATGCTAGTAATAGTAATATTATTAATATTACAGCCACAAGCAGACATTGTGTGTTGTAATAATTATAAGCTCGAAACTTTTACAACACATAAAAAGAAATCACAGGAATCAGCCCCTTTCATTCATAACATAAAACCGATTAACAGATGGCGATTCTAAAATATGACGGAGCTATGGACTAATCAACATAGGTTACAGGATTCACTGATAGTTCTTAGGCCTACGTTAGGCCTACTTGTTCTGGGAAACTAGCTCTTAGAAGAAGGAAAGTACTCTATCGAATATAAAAGTAATTTAAGATATGAAATGAATTTCGGTAACAGATAAATGAGAATATAATAATAAACCATTGAAATAAAATTAATAATGTAGATACCAATAAACGAATAACTTTCATACAGTATTCACGGAGGATTATCATCATCAGCCACGCAACGATTCCCTAAGGCCACGGTGTACCCACCAGAATCTTCGCGTTCTTTGTCTCCCGTGGTTATATAGATTTCCCGTGCTTGGGTTGGTCACGTGGTACAAACTCGATTGCACAATCATGTCAAATAGTCTACTGGAAAATATTCTTTACCTCACGTTATCTCTTCTTCCAACCCATCCCAAGTATCGGCATAAATTATCATTTCATTCACGGTGGAATCTGTGGATGACCTCATCTTCTATCCTTCACTGCCATTGGTTGGACCAAGAAGATGACCTCATGCTGTACACTCTATTCGTATGTCTGGACTAATCTCTGATTCATCTACTGGATCCAATGCCTGCTGATTACTCATAATTCCAGTTGCATGGCGCATTTGCGGAATTTCCTATTCTGTGATGTAAGCACGCTGGTCAGCACCTACACAAGGAGCAGAATGGCCGCCGTGTATTATAGAATAAGGGAAAACTGTACTAGGTCGTGGTAGTGACGGAGGATATTATAATAATCTCAGTCATATTGTGCTTACATGTATGGGGCGTTTAACTAAATACGTGCGCAATTGAGGCTTCACATTTCATGTCTGTGTGTATTTGTCTGTCCGTCTGTCCGTCTGTCTGTTTGCCTATGTGATCGAGTCGC
>JACEVL010000547.1:560000-657500 GCA_020284085.1 Aporrectodea caliginosa | reverse complement strand
ACATAAATTCGGTGCATGTTGAAGACTCAGATGGATGACTTATGACTCAGCTGTGCTGGACGGATCCTCTCGGATGGAGGTCAGTCGAACCACTTCCTCATCGCGATCCAACGATGGAAACAATCGGCGACAGCAACGAATGCTTCGCAGCTGAGAACGGAATTCCGCTCGAAATGCCTTCAGAATAACGAAACACAGAATCGGCTGCAGAACGAGAGACAAAGCGAATGCCAGTTCGAGAACTACACCCGCGCTTATCCCTTTCAACTGCGTTCCAGAAGCACGATGAAGGAATACCAAGCCGAACTGTGAAAAGAGAGTCATCGACGAAAGAGTAACAGCCACGACTCGCATCTGTTCATCAGAAACCGATCTCTCCTCGATCTGTGAGAATCCGAAGACGTCACCTTCTCTCTTTGTACACAGCGTCATAAGCAGAATGATGGGTAGGAAGAGGAAGAACGGAAGAAACCACATTAGGATCATTTCCAAGAGTAGAGCTAAACCCAAAGCCAAACCTTCTGAAGTGTAGCAATAGCCTCTCGGATGAAGTTCGAACATCGCCAGATACGGAATACCGCATATAAATAACACGCTGAAAATAGCACCAACGATGATCTTGCTTGCGAACAGCGTACAGTACTTGGCCGCAAACATCGGACATCCACATCTTCTCCTGTGTATCAGATGTTCTCGAAGGTAAACGTTAGACATGAGGGCAACAGACAGCCAACCGGACGCAAAGAATATACTCATTAAGAAGTGCCATATTTTGCACATGAAAGTCGAAGTATTCGGTGGATAGTAATATCCTGATCCATAGACGGACGCAATCCAAAACGTGCTTGTACAGAACAACAGAATTCCGACGTTGACGCAGAAATTGGCGGCCAAATAAACGTATCCTTCGTGTTTCAACCAGAGACGACTTCTCACGAGAACAACGAAAGCCAAGATGTTCGTGAAAACGCCAGCAAATATCGCAATCGGACATCCTATACTGGCGGAATAAAAACTCCAGTTTTGATGTACATTTTGAGGCTCAAACGGATCCCAGTTATCAAAAGCATAATTCATAGTACGGTTGTTAGAATCTGCCATATTTTTCGTTGAATTTTCTCAAAGATCAGCCTAACAGAAAAACACGCTGTGAGACGTCGGCTGTTGGCGAAACTATGAAAACAGTCTGTGATCAAACGGATACAAACGCGCGCAACCCGCAGCTTTACGCCAGTTTATAAGTGTTGGCTTCAAATGAGTAGGAGTCCGAACTAGGCGACAGGGCTTTTCGCTACGGCCTAGACCGTGTGGAAGTATGAGTAGGACGCCATTAACTGCAACTGCATCCACTTAGTAGTCTGACTGAATCGGGTTACAGAGCTTTTTGCTCCGGCTGAGCTACCTCTATTCACTTAGATCCTATATTCAGATCTGCCTATCCTGGTGGGCAGTGGCGTAAATCATGGGGGGGGGACAGAGTGGGACTGTCCCCCCAAAGTTTTGACTTAAGCCCTTCTGTTCTGTCCCCTAAAATCTGGCCCTCGTAGGTACTCTGGCCCCCCCCCAAAGTTTTGTATCGATCTACGCCTCTGGTGGTGGGACAGAGGAACATGCGACTCGCAATCTTTAGCTTAAGAAAAACAATGTATGAGCCAAGCCGTTCTTAAGATGCAAAACATTACGTATTATGTTACTATGCATTTTTGTAATGTATCAGTAAGTGTCTTCCTTTCGTAACGTAATCACTGTGGATGACGACGTTAGATAGTTAGTTGATTATGCATTTCTGTCAACAGTCAACAAATATAATATCATCATCTTAACCCTAGGGCTACCAAGCTTTTTTGTAACACTGGCTACCAAGGGGGGTGGTTACCACCCCCTGGATTTCGTGTTTGGTTTCACATATCATAATATAGCAATGGATTCAGCATTCATTTATGCACAGAATGGTATATTTAGTTGTACATTATGTGAATGCACCTCGAAATAACATCACTTTTAACAACGGAACCCATTAATTAGCAATATTTTATATTATTGCGTACATTTTGTACTTTTTGGATAAACAAATATAAGATTATGTGTGTTTTGAAACTAATCTATGTATAAAAGATACACACAATCATCCCTACACATGTTTATATAGTATAAATGTACATCCATACATATATATCCATACATATATATCGGTTTACGTTGTAATGCTGTATTCAGCCATTTTCACACAGATTACGCGTATTATTATTTATTTTGATCACTTCCGGTATTCACAAGACAAAGATGTAGATATGCAAATGAAGTTCTACATTCCCTCTAAAGGATAGTATCTTTGTTTCTCTTCCAGGAAGACAAATGAATACGCTACAGACAAAAAACTAAGGGGGAGTCCTTCAATTCAGCCATTTTTCACGCATATTACGCGTATTATTATTTATTTTGATCACTTCCGGTTTTCATAAGACAAAGATGTAGGTACGCAAATGAAGCCCTGCATTCCCTCTAAAGAATGGTATAATTTTTTCTCTTCTAGGAAGAATAGTCAATAAGTTCTAGTCGAAAAACTAATGGGGTGGAATCCACCCCCCCCTGGTGCCTCGGGTATATCAGGTATAACTTTTGAATGGCGTGGGCTACCACCATGATGTTAACCTCAAATGTGCACCAATGAATCTGCTACAGCTACTTAAAATGCAAAAAGTATATTCCATATGGAAAAAACATTATGCATAAAAACTTAGGGGGGGGGGTGGTTGCCACCCCCTTGGTAGCCCGAGGGTTAAGATATTTGGTTATAGTATGGGTGCAATAGGCGCCCCAAAAGAGACAGACCCCGCTGAGTAGAGGTCTGTATAATTGCGTTGCATTGCATTGACGTTGGTCTGTCAATTTGTATTTTTTATGTATTTCTACTGTACTAAATTGCATCCATGAACCAAATAAAGTAGACGGTGTGCGAATCATTTATTAAGCATAGCTTATTTTCCCACTCAATTTCTCAGTAACAGTAATTGTTAATCGGCAAAACCTAAGCAGGGTACAGCGGCTGTCGAGTCAACAACAGTCCTTGCTGGCGAAATGCCAGGCTGGCACCAAGTGTAGGCAACAGGAAGGCAGGCAGACAGGGATACAGGCAGGTATGCAGGCAGGCAGGCAGGCAGTCGCCTCTGACAGACAATTTTTTTCATGCAATATTGACCCAGTTAGCGACATTGTTTTCAATCGTAGGTTGCGTCTCATGCGCCTCTGTGAAAGAGAGCATGTGGATCGCGGTTCGCTTCCCGATGCTGGCTAAATGACATGGCGTCCATTCAAACGGGCAGTGGTGGATGAAGGATCTCACCCGATCAATTCACTGAAAAATTAGCAGGGTCGAGGCCGCCAGCCGCTACAGAAAAACGCGAACATTTACATTTACAAAACTTGAGCGGGAAACAATTATGCTACTCCTTTTAATTAAAACATTTACAGAGCTCTCCCGTATATATTCATATATACTATAGATAGATAGACGGATGGATGGATGGAAGGATGGATGGATGGATGGATGGATGGATGGATGGATGGATGGATGGATGGATGGATGGATGGATGGATGGATGGATGGATGGATGGATCTTGATGGATTGGACGGATGGATGGATGGATGGATGGATCATTAATACTAATGATGGATGGATGGATGGATGGATGGATGGATGGATGGATGGATGGATGGATGGATGGATTGATGGATGGATGGATGGATGGATGGATCGGATGGATGGACGGATCTGATGGATGGATGGATCTGATGGATGGATGGATGGATGGATAGATGGATGGATGGATGGATTCTGATGATGGATTGATTAGATTTGATGGATGGATGGATGGATGGATGGATGGATGGATGGATGGATGGATGGATGGATGGATGGATGGATGGATGGATGGATGGATGGATGGATGGATGGATGGATGGATGGATGGATGGATGGATGGATGGATGGATGGATGGATGGATATAGATAGATAGTCGGCCACTGAAGCGAATTTACGGACAGAAATTCGTCGATGTGCGCTATGGCCTAGTTGTCCCTACGCCTACGCTTCAAGAAGGATAAGTGGCTTGTCCTCATATAATGTTGCGGAAACACTCTCGTGAAATGGGACCTCATATCACAGCAATGTTTGCACGGCAACGCTGAATTGAGCGAGTGGGTGGATGAATAAGAAAGATTCATCTCAACGCACATCCTCGGAAAGTCGGAGCCAAATATGAATCAGCGCACAATATTATGTGGACCACTGATCACGTTAAACCTATATTTTATTGTATGGTATTGTATTGTATTGTATGTATCAGTATCTATTAATTTATATGGCGCCGCTCACAGCAGTGGCCATTCAGTAGCGCTCCCAGTGCGAGATCCCTAGAGAAGAAGACGGTTTTGAGAAGGGAGAAGACTGAAGGAAGAGACCCAGAAAGAATGGCAACACATAGAGAGGAGGGAAGGGCATTCCATAGTGAGGGCCCAGTAGTAGCAAGAGATCTAGTTTGAGCCACAGTGGTCCTAACTCGTGGAACAAAAAGAGTATGCCTGACCAAGGAGCGGAGAGGTCGATGAGAAACTGAAGAGAGAGAGAGAGAGACTTAAGGACTAGGACAAGAACTTTGAACTGAATTCGGACTGTGAGAGGAAGAATATCATTCTATATATCTCTTCGTGGGAAGGCAGTACTTCCGGCAATAGGCAAATGCTGACTACAACGTCGTACCGTCTGTCGTTGTATGTGTGCTGTTAAACGAGCGTCTGTTGAATAAGCAATTCATTCCAATTCATTCATTCATTTCAAAAATTTAGATAGCACCGCTTCAAGATTAATACCTGCGCTATTCTAAATGATAGGCTACCGTTGGCTGCTACTCGGGACTAGTTTGAAACTATATTTACAGGTTATCAGTTATGTACATTATTAGTTGTGTACATTGTAAGAATAACTATGGTCACCATAATTGTGTTTAACATGTAAAGACATTAGAAAGTGCTTAACAAGTAAAGGCATTAGAAAGTGCCTACAGAACAATTGGAATACTAAGATCGATAAATGACTGATTTGTAATAGGGCAACCCTGTAAGCGGAACTTGATGTTCCTTTAGTTAACCCATTGTCACCGGATTGCATGTTTGTCCAATCATTTTGGTTGAACTGTTATGGTGAACAATAAAGCAATAAAGAATAATAATAGAGAATTGAATGTGGGACAGACGTTTGACGATGCCAACGTTGCCTCTGCTCATCTGTGCTCCATGTTTCGTGGACCGTCATCCTCGCCACCTCCTATAGACAAGATGTACTCACGTGTTTGGACATTCACAGACCGTCCTATGTTCTACTCTTAAAGGCGTTCCGGCTTCACGCCAGGACCCTCAGTTAACATTGTTACACAACTCATAGCCACCCTTCCACCACGGTGATAATCCAGGATGATACAACTGATCACCGTTTTAGCCGAGATTTGAATCTCGCACATAGCACCACAAAAAGGCGACAGTACTGTATTAAGTGTGGTTACGGTGTGTTTAAATGTGGGCTCCTCCGGGATTTGAACCCGAAACCTATCGAAAAATAAAATACCAACGAGGCACATGCTTTTATCCCAATAGAATAGAAAAACACTGACTAAACATATTGAAATTAAGTGCATGAATGTCTTCAAACAATATGTCACATAATTCTGTGTACCAATGTATAGTTTGGAAGTTGTAGAATTTATGAAAGTGCATTCACGAAATTGTGTATATATGCGCAATTTCTTATCAAGCAAAGGAGATGATGCTGAAAATAATAAACGTAAAATATAGCGTCAACTCAAAATATGTCAGTTAATTATTCATTAAATGTGAACGACATTGAAATAAGAAAAAACAATGCAACAATCATTTCCAGAATGATGGCTTAAAAGTTTTACAAATTGTTATACCCGGAATTACATTTATTTTAATCGATTTTAAATGTTAAAAGCAGTAGGCTAACTCGGTTACACAATCATGTTGAAACCCGTCTCAGCCATCGTGTCATTTGTGTAAGGGTGCAGAGAAGAGTCCAGTCTTTATTACAAGCTACATTGTGACCGGAAACTGCTTTCCAGCTTGGAGTAAGTTCGATGCATGGGTGAATAAGACCGAGATGGACGACTTAGGATTGAGTTGTTCTGGGCGGATCATCTTGGATGGCGCTCATCTGAACCACTTCGTCATAGCGAACCAACGATGGAAACAGACGACGACAGCAAAGGATGTTTCGCAGCTGAGAACGGAATCCATCGCGTAATTCCTTCAGAATGACGAAACACAGGATCGGCTGTAGACCGAGGGATAGACCGAATGCCAATTCAACAGCTACACTCAAGCCAAAGCTAATCCAGAAGATTTCACGCTGGAGCATCAAGACGAACTGTGAAAAGAGAGTCATCGCTGACAGAGAAACAGCCATGACTCTCATTTGTTGATCAGAAATCGATCTCTCGTCGATCTGTGACAACCCTAAGATGTTACCTTCTCTCTTTCTACACAGTGTAATAAGAATAATAATGGGTAGGAAGAAAATGAACGGTAGGACCCACATTACGACCGTTTCGACGAGAAGAGCTACGGCCAAAGCCATATGTGATGACGGGTAGCATCCGCCTCTGTAACGAAGCTCGTATGTCGCCAGATACGGAATACCGCATATAAACAATACGCTGAAAATAACACCAACGATGATCTTACTTGCGAACAGCGTACAGTATTTGGCCGCAAACATCGGACATCCACACCTTCTCCTGTGTATCAGATGTTCGCGAAGGTAAACGTTAAACAGGAGGGCAACAGACAGCCAACCGGACGCAAAGAAGATACTCATTAGGAAGTGCCAAACCTTGCACATGAAAGCCGAAGTATTCGGTGGATAGTAATATCCTGATCCATAGACCGATGTATACCAAAACGAACTTGTACAGAACAACAGAATTCCGACGTTGACGCAGAAATTGGCGGCCAGATAAACGTATCCTTCGTGTTTCAACCACAGACGACTTCTCACGAGAACAACGAAAGCCAAGATGTTCGTGAAAACGCCACCAAATATCGCAATCGGACATCCAATACTGGCTAAATAATGGAAAATCCAGTTTTTCTGCACGTTGGGGTACTCAATCGTAATATAATCGTAATAACTGCTATGATTATGCGTCGAATTCAGAACAGTGGCAGAGTTCGCTACATTTGCCATATTCTTCCTGTAACCTTCATACAGAACGGCTTGATAGAAAAACACGCTTTGAGACTTCGGCTGTTGGCGAAACGATGAAAACAGTCTGTGCGCAACGGTTGCAGCGTATACCGGCACCTCTACACCGGGTTACAGGTGTTGAATGGGTCCGCTAGCTGTCACGCGCTGTCGTCTTCAAGACTTGTGGCTACTCTTCAGCCCGTGTTCAGCCTTGCATGGCTGTCATACAGTTAAATTCGATTCCTATAATAATTTGTAATCATCCGTTCATACATTCATTTGTAATCATACTGTTGTGTATCCGTTGGAATAAAAAAAGCACGAATGTATGTATCTGCTTTGATAGTGTTCGGTTTCATTTGCTGAATGCTTTTGATGCATAGTAATCACTTGAATCGTGTGTCTTCATATACACAGTGTATTTGACACGGCTGGCTTCGTTGGTCTAAAGGGCAAGGTTGCGCAATTGATCTGAAGGGGAGGGAAGTGGTTTGGGGATCGGATTGACTTGCGCAGCGCCGCTTGATTATTTCATATTGTTTATATGCCTATCGACCTGCACAGACTTTTCTAGCATTACACATTATGGCATCCCATAATGATGATCATGGCTATCGTCATCATGATCAACAGCATCATTACCGTCACCATCAATATCAACATCATTACCATTATGATGATGATCAGCAGCAGCATCGATATCATTATAATTCAACTAAAGTAGAAATGATCAAGGGTTCGTTATTTGACAACTAGCCTACATGTATACTATAGTCATTTGAGTGGTAGAGTATATTGTCTGCTTCTTCGCCCAGCGCATTGAAACGGATGTTGAAGATAAATGAACATGACCTTCTTGGCGATTAGAGTTGACCTTGTAATTCCATTAATAACTTCAGGTTCATAAGCATTCATCCGTTGATTTGAAAGGCCTGGTAGTGCCGGTATCACGAAATAGAGTATCCGTCCTAAGACTATCCGGAGGGATGTATGAATTTATCCCCCCGGATGGAATAAACCGGTTTAGAGTATCCGGGGATAAACCATTCTATCCTCTATCGTCATACGCATCACGATAGCCTCGACGAAAATCCAGTCAAAATCACCAAAAACCAAGTAAATTAATTTCAGGTCGATGTACAAAATACTAAAGATACGCAACTTAAAATATTTTATGTGTACAATAAATCCAAACAGTACGACTGAATACACTTAGAAACCGACAAAATGCAAACTAAACCGAATACTCCATTTCGCTAAGGGGGATACTCATGTATGGGGATACTCTATTTCATGACACCGGCGTTCTAATAAAACTCTTCTTCGGAGTTTCCGCTGCTCACCCAAACCACTTTAACCACTGAGTGCCAGTCTCGAGACTGGATATAAGGAGGAGGACGACACCAACCGTCTTTGCTGAGAGACTGTGCTTGTCGTTGAACAGAAACTACCTCTCACCTCTGCCAAGGAGTCAATGCAAATGTAGGCCCTACACGTTTTTATATAGCGAACTCATGACCTTGTACAGTTTTCAATTGATCGGGTGAGATCCTTCGTCACATTGGTTAGAGCGAAATAGCACATCTGGGTTAGAGCGTAGGCTGCGTCTCAAGCACCTGTGTGTTAGAGAGCGTGCGGATCGATTCGCCTTCAGATGCCTGCCTATTTAAGTAATTAAAATCACGGGCTAGCACGGTCAGTGCTCGGCGATTTTAAATGGCGTGGCGTCCAGTCACAAGGGCAAACGGTGGTGAAGGATCTCACCCGATCAATTCATTGACAAATTAGCAGGGTCGGGCCATACGATCCCTTTAGAAAACCGTGTATAGGCCTACATTTACCTCTACCAGTTTTAATGGGTGCCCTGACATTGAAGGTCCCCGTGCAAGGACCGTGCTAGCCCAAGATTTAAATCTCTGAAATAATCCAGCACGGGAAGCGAACCGCGATCCGCATCCTCTCTAACATAGAGGCGCATGAGACGCAGCATACGTCCTCAACCAATATAGCTAACTGGGTGTGTGAACTCCACGATTGCGCGCAGTCGTTGTTTTCATGCTGCTTCTCCGTGGTGATTAGCCTAGGTGACGGAATGGAGACCAATAGTCCAGTCATTAAACAACAATTATTCATTGAGGGTCAAAAAATGTGAACAAAAGGTTTCTCGACGGTTTTCACCTATTTGATATGTCAACATTATAAGAAAAAATAGTTTCCAAAAATATGACATGGGGAACCTTGCGGAAAATGGGTCCGATTCAAGATGCCCGCCGTCAAAATAAACTAAACTGCGGAAAATGTCACACATGGAGCCAGTGAAGCTAAAACATCCATGAAGAGTCTATTTATATCAGTATATACATAATTATGCATGTTATGGAATGTAATTTTCAAGTTAAATGTTTACAAAAACTAAAAATGGCCGCCAAGATTTGATGAAAAACGCAAAATTATCATATATACATAACTAATGGCATTAGAATTTTATATTATTATTATTATTATTATTATTATTATATTCGTTTATTGGCATACAAAAAACAGCTGACACACCGCAACTGATTACAGATAATTCAAAAGAATAATAAAGATAGAATCAAAATATAAAACTTATATGGTGGATCAAGTTAATCTAAAACATCTATGAAGAGTCTATTTATATCAGCATATACATATACAATTATACATGCTACGGAATTTATTTTCAAGTTAAATGTTACCCAAAAAAACTAAAAATGGCCACCAAAATTTGACGAGAAAAGCCTAATTATAATGTCAATGGAATTGTACCACATGGTCTTAATACATTAATATTCTATATTTATATTTATATTATATAGTCTTCATATTTACTTTATTCACCAGCTAATAACTCAGACTGTGAAAAAATGTGTACAACATTGTATTGTCAGGACGTCCTAGTGTTTTGTAGAACTGCATTCACGACTACCGCATATATTTATGATGAGTTTCTTATCAAGTAGAAGATTTTACAAAAAAAGCGTCAACTTAAAAAATGAAAATAAATTGTTCATTAAATTTGAACGACATTATAAGATTCACTCATTTGTGTGTTCCATTGAAATTTAAAAAATATACAATAAGGGGCCGTCCATAAAGTACGTCACGCTATTTTTGACCATTTTACCCCCTCCCCTGTCACAAACTGTCACAAAACTCGGACCCCCCTAAAGTACGTCACACTTTCAACATAGAAATAATAATACTTCCGAAAGCAAGGCTAATACATAAACAAGGCTTCGCAACAGCCCTATTACTAGCGCTCCTAGCGAGAGGAATCGTGAAAAACACATTCAGGAGATATGCATTTCATGCTATTTTGACATAAAACTAATTAAAATGTTTCAGAAAATTTTTGAAAATTATTTTTAAAGCTATGAAATTCTACTAAAAAAATATAAAATAAATTATAAATAAAATATAAAAAAATAAATGTGTGACGTCACACATGGCCTGACCCCTCCCCCTGTCACAAACTGTCACACTTTCTTAAACCCCCTCCCCCTGGAGCGTGACGTACTTTATGGACGGCCCCTAATATAATAATCGTTTACCAAATGATGATTGCAAGTGCTTTACAGATCGTTCGACCCAGAATTACATTTATTTCATCGCTTTTACGCAACACACTCAGAAAACGAACCAGATCACAAATGTTGAAACACCTCTTAGCAATCGCGTCATCAAGGTTTGGGTTATGAGCGTCTAGCCTTTACTATGCGTTAAATAGCGACTGGGAACAGGCCTTCCAGACTGGAGTAAGATCAGTGCACGGACGAAGACCTAGCTCGCCAGATAAACGTATCCTTCGTGTTTCGACCACAGACGACCTCTCACGAGAACAACGAAAGCCAAGATGTTCGTGAAAACTCCACCAAACATCCAATACTGGCGGAATAAAAAATCCAGTTTTTATGCACATTGTAATATTCAAAAGGATCCCAGCGATCATGAGCGTAATTCGCAGTACGATTGTGGGTCAAGATATCGACGTTATAATAATTATTAGGGTCCGGCTGCCATATTTTGAGTCGAATTTTCTCGAAGATCGGCTTCACAGAAGAAAACGCTGTGGGACTTCGGCTGTACAGTTGTCGATACTATGAAAACAGTCGGTGCGCAACGATACAGAATACCTGCAAACGATGCAGCATACCCGCAGCTTTACGCCAGGTCCCAAGTGTTATATGCCAGCTCTCAGGGCTTACCGCTGAGGCTTATCCCTTGTGGAAGGGGGCTAGGACGCCATTAGTTGGTCTGAGCCGGTGTGTTTCTCCAGTAATCTATAGTTGGCCCTTATCTCTACCTATAGAAGGTTGCCAAGCTCTTGGAGCTAAACAGACTTATAGTTATCGTAGGATATTTGCTCTTCAATTGCTGGGATGCATTTCCATCATTCACTTAGACCCTACCAATCAGATGCGTAGATCCTTGTGGGTCAGAGGAGCATGCCATACCCAATCTTTAGCTTAAGCAAAACAATTGGTTATGTTGACCAATAGCATTGCATTTTGCAGGTATAATTGACTACTGCCACCACTGAACACTGTGAAGAGGTGGTGACGGTCCAAAAAGAAAGTTTGTCGACATCGCCCAGGAGGCCAGGAATATGTTATCGACCACACCAACAGACACATATGGACTAGACAAGATGAACCAGAACATCAGCACATACCAAAAAATGATGCACGGTGGCCTCTCGTTGCTTATCTAGTTGATGTGGCAATACAAAATGCCTGGATCCTATATACCAACGCACTACTGCAGCAATGCGCCGAGCTTGGACCAGTTGGAACTTCACGACATATGCACCTGGATCTACTAACAATAGCTGCAACAGCTATTGTCCATCCTCCTGCAGGTTGACTAAAAGATTGAGTGACATCAGATATTCGCACTGATAGAATAAATCGATTCTTTCAGTCTAGTAGTGTAAGGGATTTGGGAATTACAATAGTAGTAATTGTAACGTAATCATTACTGAGATTTGACTAGAGGAATATTTAGACGGACAGACAACAGGACACTGACGGATACAGAGACGGACTAGCAGCGCACGCCTGCCAGCCCCACGTAGGGATGGTGACCGGATGAAGCGTCGATCAACCGCCGCCGCGCGCCGCCTTCTGATGCCGCCTACTTGTCCATCATAAGTTCTACGATAAGTTACGCCCGCCTTGCAGTGAAATGAACCCGTCCATCTGGAAATGAACCGGTCCAGATAGAAGTTCTACAACGCGACGGACGGAAGGAGCGACACGGCGACGACCAATAGTCAGGAAGGAAGGAAACATGGGGACACCGCCTACAACCCTTTCCACGAGACAAGAGTAACTATAAGATAGCCGAACACAGAGAGAAAAGTCGTTCTCTCGGTTTGGTGACTGACGCGATGTTTTGGTGCTCCTGATGAGGAGAGAGGAACGCTTCAGATTGACGAAGCCTGCTGAAGACAAGTGCTACCTGCAAGAGGCAGAGGACAAAGAGGACCGCAACGGAAAGAGACGAGAGAAGCCGAGAGAAACCGAGGGAGAGAACGCAGTCAACCTCGTTAAAGATTACAGACGACGATGCAGGCAATCTCTTTAGAATAAGAGCTAGTGACGACACAGATTTATAACTAGAAACTCGTACGCTTCATTGAGATAGACAACTCACTGCTAAAGATACTCAAGAGAGACGAAGGAAGACAGACACACGCCCGCTGATGAACTTTGATGAACGAGGAACAAGAGTGCAGACCGCTGGCTCTCCATCTGATGACATGACAGCCGACTGACTGTCGACTACAAGGTAACGTTGCAGTAGTGTAATTCAAGGGTAATTAGTGCGTATTGACGATAGGCTATCCGCTGAATAGATATTCTTAAGAGTCCGTAATTGACGAGTAGAAAAAGAGGATCCCGGAGTGATCTTGCTGTAACGTCTTGATTGTATGAAAGTGATGAATATGAGGAGTGAATGATCGTTATAAATTACTGTTTGTAATCATTGATTGTACGACATTGTGTAGAAGTTTGTTAGCGAATATACTCTGAAAATGACCTCCCAGTCTCTTGAACTGCTAACTAGCCGAGACATGACTGATAGCGAGGACATTAGGGCCACTACGAGTAAAGAAGTAAGATCGGAAATGAACCCCCTCACTATGGATAGACTGTTAGGCTCCATTGAAGCACTAGCCACGACGGTAGCGAGACAGGACGAGAAAGACAGAAGGAGACAGGAGAGAACTGAAAGGATGATGGCTGAGGTAATTGCTGTATCCCGAGAGAGTAAGCAAGCTGCCTGGGAAAGTGAGAGAAGAACAATGGAAACGTTACAGACAGTTTTAGACAGACAGGGTGATCTAGAGGCTGAGATGTATTCCGTAGATGAATGGACCGCTTACGATAGCCCAAATCGCGGCAGCCGACCTAATCCGTCTGGTTGCCCGGTTGACTTCAGACAGAAGTCCGCCCTTCCACTCAATTCAAACCCACCTTCGTCAGGACCCCAAGACGATTTTTGGCCTCCGATTCTGCGGAGAAGTGAACGGCTTAGACGCCTAAGGAAAGGGAATACTGTCCAGCCTGATAGGGAAAGTCTCAATGAAACCTTCAGTGATTTAGAGATTACTGAAGTCACCGATCCACATCCAGGGACCTCCCGCGGTCATAGAGGACAATCCTGGCTTGAACTCCCAGGGTCCCCGGGTCCAGCACCCCGGCATGAGGAAGAAAGTAGTAAGTATGTATTGCCGCGTGGAAGCCAATTCCACGCGGCTGGCGACGAGGAATACCTGGACGGCGAAAGGGAGGGCTCCCTAGGGCATTACGACCCCAGGGGTGGGCCTAGCAACCCCATAGGCATAGCGACCGGCCTAACCTCTAGTTTGTCCAGGCGGCAAGGGACGTATGGGGCTATGGCGACGCGTGGAAGCCCACTCCACGTGGAAGCCAGCGCAGAAGCAGAAACCCCAAGGTCCCGAGTTCTTACATTTGGCGAGTCGAGAATGGGATTGACTTCCACGACAGAGAGGAGCAGATCTCTTACAGTAGAATGCAGTGTCACTGTGGTGTCTTCTGTCTAAAAGCAAGGAACATTTGCAATAATAGTAAATTTTGTTCCAAAATTATTTGAAAAACCCCCAGCTTGACATACATTATGGTCATCATTATTGTACAATTTTCTTTGATTACTTGACCATTGGTATCGTAATTATACCAGACAATAAGTTTGATGTGTGCAACTCTGTGTTTAGCTACAGGTATGTTTATCTTTTTGCTTACATGTATGAAACCCTAACAGTTGATTTATGTCAGCCTTGAAACTTCACGTACCGTACCGTAACCATTTGTGCCTAGCGTCCCCAAAATGGGGACGGAAAGTAAAAATTGCAAATAAATTGTATAAACTAATTTTTAACTGAATAGTGTTTGACACTGATTTTCATCAGATAGAAATAAAGTTATTTTCATACTTCATGAAAAAACAAAGAAATCAGGCACTTTTGGGATATTGCTATTGTATAGTCGCTTGAATTTAAACTTAAAATCTCGACCAGTTGTTTTATTAATTACGGCTTGATATTTGTGCGCCATTGCTTGACGAAGTCCGCATTAGAAACATACGCCATAGACGCTAATAATAACAATTACAATAATAATTGGATGCTCTTCTCCGGTGGAGATTTGTGTATGACGCGCTCCGAATTTCAACTCGAGCTGATCATGGATTGTATCGTGGTTCAGATGAACTCCACGCAGGATAATTGGAACTGAAAGCCTAAGACCTGCTTCACCTATTTGTACATGTACCATACCACCTAATTACCAATCACTCAGAGATTCCATCACTGCACAGTGTTTGGGCCCTTCGCAGCGTTCTGGACTGTGAACTAAAAGGTCAGAGGTTAAAATCTCAGCCAGGGCAGCAAGAATGTCAAGGTCCCAATTGAAATCAGCTAAGAATGGAAACAGAGACAGTGAACTGTTGGTGTGAAACTCAGACGGCGAGGGTGAAGACTGGCCCCGTCTAATTGTCCTTATCTTAAACACAATCAACCGTAATAGCTCCTGCCTCCTTCACTCTGTGGTCTTCTGGCAATCACCTGTTCAACGTCACCGTGTGGCATCAAAGATGTCCATTATCTCAAAGCGGCTATTAGATTGGTAAAAGACACGTATCAGCATGTGTCTCGCTGAATGTTAGAGTATAAGGCCCAGTACGGAAGTTTTGCCTTCGTTGTCCCGTCCAGCAGAGTGTTCGTCTTCCTCAGGACCTTCAAGAACTCTTACAGCGACTCCATCTCATCCTCCATCTTCCAATTATCGACGTAAACGACAACCAACTTATCAGCTATAATCTGCCCTTTCTGACCCAAATAAGCCAAGCTTAAAGATCATAATTATGAAGGCAATCCATATGTTGGGACATTAAATTGGGTCGTGTCAACAAAATATCTGGCGACTTGAACCGTCGTCTCGATTTACATGGACCGTCTCTGTCTGTGTCTGTCTGTGTCTGTGTCTGTGTCTGTCTCTCTGTCTCTCTCTGTCTGTCTGTCTGTCTGTCTGTCTGTCTGTCTCTCTCTCTCTCTCTCTCTCTGAATAAGTGGCAGCCATCAATGATGAGATGCCAGACGTCTGTCATCAGCAGGCAGGGAGGCAGACAGCTGACAGAATGTTTTACGAGCCATATTGGCATGTACACCCTAGCTAGCATATCAGCCTATCCGATGCATTTATGGAATGCACGCTGTATGCGACCGCAGAGTTTTTGCAGCCAGTAGGCCTACGAAGATACGCTACCAAGGAGTTAATTTGTTTACAACAGTATCAGCAATAACAGCGCTGATAATGGCTGTGTGACTTTTAACGTAACTTTACGTTAACATCGTTGATAATAGCTGTGTGACTTTTAGCGTAACTTTCAGTTAATACCTTCAAGTTACACTGTTTTATTATAATCACAAATATCATTTAATTAGAATTGGAAATTTCCTTTTTTATCTTCGCGACAAATTCAATTATTAAACTTGTTTTATCAATATATTAATATATTAATGATATATATTATATCCCATGAATTACAATTAGCCTATATCCCTTTGGCCTTAGATTCCCAGGGTCCGATCATCAACGAAGGCTGACCTTCCTTTCGGACCTGGGACAAAAACCAGGCACCTTTACGGGGATCCATGGGAAACCATTTTTTGTTCCAACGTATCTCGCTAATGATAATAATAACATTATAACGTTTTACTGGGGGAAACTTTCGCCTGATCGGAGACAGACGAATGGGATCATCTTATTCTCTACACTAAATAATATTCAAGTCCCTTATACCTCGGAAACATAAAAATTATAATAATTAAAATAATAATAATAATAATAATAATAATAATAATAATAATAATAATAATAATAATAATAATAATAATAATAATAATAATAATAATAATAATAATAATAATAATAATAATAATAATAATAATATGTAATAATAATATGTCTTTCACTGGTGGCGACAGACGCGAGACATCATTTCTTTTCCAGCGTCTGTCTGTTTGCGTCCAACGCTATAACTTGGTCGCATTCAACGGCACTTTTCCTGCAAACCCTGAAGACGAGGCCTGACCCTTCAGACAAATTTCCTGCTCCTTATAGCAATTTTTCATAAATCCTAAGGGATCCTTGATACCTCGAGTCAAACAAAAATAATAATAATAATAATATTAATAATAATAAAAATATCAGAGAAGAAAAATAACAGTATCTCGTCCCACGTCTCTCTGGGGCCCGATAGCGCATTGGATAACATCTGGCGTAGAGAACGAGAGGTACCGAGTTCGAGCACTCGTTGGGCGGACAGGCTTTGTAGGCTGCTATTAGCGCCGTGTATTGCAGGCAGTCTGTTCTGTTAGTAGTTAAGATTGTTGCATAACATGTAAGTGCGCTCAATTAAAGAAAAGATATTATTTTATTATTATTATTATTATTTTCTGTTCCACAGAAAGAGACGTCTCTCATTGTTAGTTTCTAAATAAGTGGATAGAAATCACACCAATAAAAGACTAAGGCTTCCCTTTCGCCTACGAATCCTACCAGAACTACAGCACCTCGGATAGTCGTAGCTTAGGATGAATACAAACTAGGTTATCAGGGAAAAAAACCGCTCCGCTGTAGTATAACTTACACAACTTACGGCATCATACGAGGCCTAGCCGTGCTCAGCCGGAGAGGACTGATGCGCAATGCACCACTGGGCGCCTGGAGCCAATTAAGCCTCGGCCGGATAAAGAGCGACGCATCGCTGGAAGGCTGCATCTGTTTATACAGAAACTGTTCTCATTATTATGAAAGCAGACAAATACTTGTGACGTGTTCTTCTTCTTTTATGAAAAAAGTTACCTAATAATCATGGCAACCAAAACCCAAGATGATATCTCGACAAATAATCATAGCATGGATGTCTATGACAGCTACGATCCGTTTGAGTATTACAGAAAAGTGAATGATAATTGGATCATGTATTTCATCAGTATTGGATGTGCGATTGCGATGTCTGGTGGCGTTTTCACGAACATCTTGGCTTTCGTTGTTCTCGTGAGAAGTCGTCTGTGGTTGAAACACGAAGGATATGTTTATCTGGCCGCCAATTACTGGGTCAACGTCGGAATTCTGTTGTTCTGTACAAGTTCGTTTTGGTATACATCCGTCTATGGATCAGGATATTACTATCCACCGAATACTTCGGCTTTCATGTGCAAGGTTTGGCACTTCCTAATGAGTATCTTCTTTGCGTCCGGTTGGCTGTCTGTTGCCCTCCTGTTTAACGTTTACCTTCGCGAACATCTGATACACAGGAGAAGGTGTGGATGTCCGATGTTTGCGGCCAAGTACTGTACGCTGTTCGCAAGTAAGATCATCGTTGGTGTCATTTTCAGCGTATTGTTTATATGCGGTATTCCGTATCTGGCGTTTTTCGACCTTCATCACGGAGTCAGTTGCCACTCGTCACGACATATGGCTTTGGACGTAGCTCTACTTGTCGAATCGATCCTAATGTGGTTTCTTCCGTTCTTCCTCTTCCTACCCATCATTATACTTATGACGCTTTGTACAAAGAGAGACGGTAATACATTCGGATTCTCACAGATCGAGGAGAGATCGGTTTCTGATGATCAGATGAGAGCAGTGGCTGTTACTCTGTCGTCGATGACTCTCTTTTCGCAGTTCATCTTGGTATTTGTTTACTTTAACTTTAGGTTTTTCGCTTTCGGCTTGGGAGTATTATCCGAGCTGGTGTTCGCTTTGTCCCTCGGTCTGCAGCCGATCCTGTGTTTCGTCATTCTGAAGACCTTACGCGATGGATTCCGTTCTCAGCTGCGAAACATCCTTTGCTGTCATCGACTGTTTCCTTCGTTGATTCCCAATGAAGGAGTGGTTCAGCTGAGCGCCATCCAAGATGATCAACCTAGCGTTTCCGAAACCTAGGTCTCCCATGCGGGACTTTACCAGTACGTCGAATTCATGGCGATCTGAAGAGTCAGTCCTAATGGCAATAAACATTGTTTCCTTTTTTCATCTGTTTCTTTTTCGCCTACTGTTACAATATCGTGCAAGATAAGGTTGACAGGACCATATGAGTAGAGAAATTCTCAGATTATAGCTTTTCATTAGTGAGGCAGAAATTCTTCTGTATAAGAGTTGTAAACTAATTGCGGAATAGGTTGTACGCTATTACTCTGTATGAGGACATTATTTAAAAAAAACTTTAGAATGCTACGAAGGATTTGCTATTGAGCGCTTCCGATTATATTCAGGGGTTCCTATAAAGACAGACTAAAATTCTACTGTATTATCTAGGTCTATATCATACGTGTTATGTAATCCCCAGCCAAAGAATTCTCGCAAAATTTACTCCATCCAGCCACTCGAACATCTTCCTATTTCATTCCCGTACTTCAGTCACTATTCATCTAAAAGTTCTGTCTCTACAGCCTTGCACCTCCACCCTCAAACGATCTCCCTTCTGAATCCCGTAAATGTTCGGTTTCTACAACAGCATTACTATTCACCCATCATCATATTATGTCTCAGGCTCCCCTATCTATCAACATGCAGGCTTTTCACTCCATATCCCGCCTCTTCAAGAACTCCTACACAGATTCATCTAATCCTTCTCTTTCCAATCTTTCTCGACCTGAACGAAATCCGGCTCATCAGCTCCTCTGCCTCCTGCTGTCTCTAGTCTCTCTAGCAACCGGACTCGGATCTTCTCTCGACATCTTTTCTCGACCCATCTGACTCGACGCATCGCTTAGCTTTTGAAGTGACGCTTAGAAATTTAGAGTTGACGATAATTATTTTGTTATATTGTGTCATAATAATGTTATGTTTTGTTATCGAGATTTAGCAAGAACGGATACATGACGTCATCGGTCAAATGTATTTTACAGAATTGTTTTTACCCCAGTCCTGTATAATTGTCCTCACACCGATGCACACTCTTAGAAAAAACCCAAGGTAGTCGCCAGAGTGTCTGGAGCTGATAATTTCACCGTCCCGTTAATTCAGGAAGCAGTTGCCATATCTAAGCCCAAGGAATACGATAAAAAAAATCGGCAGACAAACAGCTCTAGCACAACGCCACAGCCAGCCGAATATTTTTCCAAAAACGAATCAGGCTAAATTGTGTGGTGTGCCATTCATTCATTCATTCATTCATTCATTCATTCATTCATTCATTCATCCATTACTCATTCGTTCGTTCATTCGAGGATTTATGTAGCACCTCTTCATTGGGAACTACTCAGAGATGTTCCGGACTTCACCACTTCTCCTCCACCTGCACTTCAATAACCTTCGTTTATCATTTCAAACTGACACACCGCAGTAAGGTTACAATTCATAGGATTCGAATTTAACTGTTTGGCAGCCATGCAAGGCGCCCATCTTACTGCTCATTTTACCAACTCCATATGGCGAATGAAAGGCTGAGTCGAATTTCCAGTTCTTCTATCTCCACATCCACCACCTTCACTTCCACTTCCACCGCCCCTCCTCATTCTCCTCCTCCACCTACACTTCCACTTCATTCTCCTACACTTTTACTTCTACCAACACAAATTCATTCTATTCCACCTTCTCGAACTCTACCGCTTCCTCATCCATTTCCGCCTCCTCGCCCCCCATTCCACTACCTCCTTCTCCACCTCCTTCTCCTTTACCTCCTTCTCCTCCGTCTTCTGTCCCTCCGCCTCCTCCTCTTCCTGCATCTACACCTCTTTCTCAACCACCTCTGTTCTTGTGAGCTACTATGATACTATGATAGCCTACACATCATATATTGCCCGCATTAATGCAGCCCTGAAAAAGGCTCGCAGATGGCAAATATGTGAGAATATCCATATGGCAGAAGATCTAATTGCGGGAGCAGACAAGAAGCTCTCTCAGAAATCGTAGTACATTCATTAACTATTGCCACCTCTTCGTGAGGAGAAATACTTACTTCTGCCTTTATTTAAATCTAAATTGACAGTTTTAATTCATTTTCTCGTTACTGTTGTTAAATGTCAAATAAATAATTCAGATAGATCAATTACCATTTGCAATGCCATCACGTCAAACTTGTCCAACCACTTGGGCATGAGCAGTAGTAGGCTGTATGCCACTTTTGCCCAAGGTGTAGTGGTAAGAGTGGCATTTTCACTTTGTGTTTTGTCGTATATTGTTAAATATTTGATCCTATTATAGTCAATTTTCAAGGTATTTCTGTTAGCTTATGAGTTCCCAACATGCCTAAAAAAATTGTGGCATTATTATGTATATATATTTTTGAAAATATAAAATGTGTTCTAAAAAGGCCCTCTCTTGCCCTGGCCTCCCAATTATGTAAGGTGTTGTTGATTACAATTTTACCAATGAACAATACAGCATGTTCAAGTGGTGAAGATAAAGTATTATGTTTAATAGCTAATGCAAGAGGAAGCAAGAGCAGTAGAACTAAGTTTACATGTATAATTGTATATTCACAACTGGAACTAAAAAGAGATTGTAGTTCAGAACACAAACTTTTTATATGGAAACTTTGTGCTTGTAATGTATAATATATACTTGTATAATGTATAATGAATAATGTACTGCATAATATTACATATTACATAATATGTGCTTAGTATGTTCTGTCGTGCATTGAAGATTCAAGTTAGACCTAACATTGTGTATGCTTGCTTGGATAGATTTGTGGTTATCGGTCTCAGGAACTCACGGATCAAATACCACTAAAATGCCAATAAAAATAAATAATAAACAATCAACGAGAACATAAACATTGTCGAAATTATTTTTAGTTGTGCCTAAGTGAAATCATCCAGCCTTTCTGTTAAAAACTAAAGATAGGTCCAAAAATGCGAATAAAATATTTATACTCGAAATGACGAAATTTGTTTTGTAAAAGTCAAAATTTCAAAGACGTTGTGCTAGTCCTAGATATTATTGGATCCTGATAATTATTAGACTACATTACTTTTATACGAATCCGCACGGAATGACGGGTTGGAGAAAGTAAAAAAACTAAGTTGAAAATTTTCCATTAGAGATGCGACAACCCTACTACTAACACTGTGTCCACGATAAAGTAGAACACTAGACTTTGTGAAATATCTTAGTCAATTGTACCATTATATGTACTACATTTGGTGCACGTGAACTTCAGTCTATTCTATCTATACCCTGCAAATTTTATTAAAATTGATAGATTTCGTTTATTATTATTAAGATACAAAGTTGACATACCGCAACTTGTTTACATGAGATAATGAAAGTAATGAAATTAAAAACTATAAGTTTATGCCTATAGTCAGGATTGAGAGTTAAAACTTAACATCCCGAATGGTACGATATAGAACCCTAGAGATGAAATTGTGGTCATCTTTTTTGGGAGTTCATATTCATGAGGTCTAGGGCGCAGAGCATAAGGCCTACAAACGGTCGGAGGAAAGAGGCCTCTAAGCACATGTTGTGAGTTCCGGTTGACCGCAAGCAGGAGTTTGACATCTGCTTCTTCCATCATTCGGTCTAAATCCTGTTGTTGAGGAGGAAGGTAGCCCAGTCGTTTGGCCCTTTGCAGGAAACGTTGGAGTTTTAGTCGCGGTTACGAGGATATACCCTTTGAAATTGGGTGGTTCAGGAACCAAGTTACCAACACGTAAAACGCATCGACAGATGCGTGCGCGGCTGATCATCCTGACTCAGCACCAGTTCTTCGACAGCATTGATATTTGTTTGCGTTCGTAACGCCCCGATCTCGTGGTTTCCTTGCAACTGATCCGGTTGTGGCAATCTTCTTTAACAGCTTGCTGACACCAGCTAGGGACCAATTTTTCATTGGAAATTCTGTAATGAGTCTCCTTACGCCATACCCCTTCGTCTCTCTCAACTCCTTGATTAAAATCTTGTCCTCTGCACTGAAAACAATTTCTTTACAACCAACTACAGTAACTGTTACGTAAAACAGGTCTCGTAGAGTAACTGTTTCCGAAAATGACGCTTATAAACAACAGCCTATCTCTGCGGTAGCCAGAAAAATGACGTCATTCTATGCGTTTTACGCGTTGGTAACTTGGTTCCTGAACCACCCAATTTGATACGGGTATATCCTCGTAACCGTTGCATTAATTGTAATAAAATTTGCAGGGTATAGATAGAATAGACTGAAGTTCATGTGCACCAAATTTAGTACCTATAATAATACAATTGACCAAGATATTTAACAAAGTCTAGTGTTCTACTTTATCGTGGACACAGTGTACATGCATAGGCCTAGGCCTACATACGTACTTTCTTCGAGGACTTCGTTTGATATCAGTTTTTGCATCGTATTGCGTTGCATTGAAGTTGTTCTGTTGCTTTCTATTTCATGTATTTTAACTATACTAAATTGCATCCATTAACTAGATAAGGAGATTGTGTAAAAGTCATTAAGCATCAGCTATTTTCCCACTCAATTTCTAAATAACAGTAATTATAGTTAATCTTCTAAAACAATTTTTGTATCCTGGCTCGTCTAGCCAGGCTGGCACCAACGGGTAGGCAGCAGGCAGGCAGAGATACAGATATACAGACAGACATACACTCAAGCAGGCATGGACGCAGGCAGGCAGGCAAGAAGTCTCATCTGACAGTGCTTTCGTGCATATAATATTGGTCCCATCATTTCCCACCGTCTGCGTTATGCTACGGTGGCCCGTTCAGGCCGGCTGATAATTTTTAAAAGTGGTTATTTAACAGCCCAGAAGACTCTCGCATCCGCACCACGTGTACCCCGGATGAGTCGACACACCGAGTGAATGAGACTTCTATTCGGGCGTGGCGTTGTGTTTGGCTCGGAGTACATGTCGAGTGTACGAGGCAGATGTCGAATGCACATTGTAAGGACCCTTTACAAGACTGGCAGTCAGTTTACGTATATATACCCATCCAAGGTAACAATATTTAAGGTTAATATGAATACAGCAGAAAGAGTTAAAAAATAATGACTATGTCAGTCGTTGTGTGACTTTTGCGGGACATCAAACATTCCTAAATAATATTTAAAATATTGATGGCGAAGAAAAATAATGCCGAAACTGCTGCTGCTGCTGCTACAACTACTACTACAGTACTACTACTACTACTACTGCTACTGCTACTACTACTACTACTACTACTACTACTACTACTACTACTACTACTACTACTACTACTACTACTACTACTACTACTACTACTACTACTACTACTACTACTACTACTACTACTACTACTCATAAAAATAATAATAATCAGAGGTCCTGAGTGGCCGAGCAGAGGTCCTGAGTGGCCGAGTGGGTTGGTAGTCCGCTCTCCACGTCGGCGGCCCGGGTTCGATTCCCGGTCGGTCGGTTTATCAGAGATTAATTTCTCGGATCTTTACTGCGGGTGGCTCGGTCGCAATATAAACGTGGAGTACAATACAATACAATACAACACAACACAATACAACTGGGGCGCGGTGGTATAGGGGTATGTTCGGTGCCTTGCAGCCGGAGGGTTGCGGGTTCGAATCCACCTCAAAGCCGCCGCGTAGGGACCCTGGGCAAGTCCTTCACTCGCAATTGCTCATGCATGCGCTTCGGCTTGAAACTCCGATTCAGCGTCCGCGCAGTAGTCGGGAGCGTCTCTGAATGGGAAATCTGGTAAGGGCGCTATAACAAGTGTTCAAATACAAAAACAATAATAATAATAATAATAATAATATTAATAATAATAATTATTATTATTACCTACTACTACTACTACTACTACTACTACTACTACTACTACTACTACTACTACTACTACTACTACTACTACTACTACTACTACTACTACTACTACTACTACTACTACTACTACTACTACTACTACTACTACTACTACTACTACTACTACTACTACTACTACTACTACTACTACTACTACTGCTACTACTACTACTACTACTACTACTACTACTACTACTACTACTACTACTACTACTACTACTACTACTACTACTACTACTACTACTACTACTACTACTACTACTACTACTACTACTACTACTACTACTACTACTACTACTACTACTACTACTACTACTACTACTACTACTACTACTACTACCACCACTACTACTATTATTATTATTATTATTATTATTATTATTATTATTAGGTTATTATTCCCACTAATAATATCAAAAATAATATGAATAATTATTAATAATAATAGTATACCTCGGGGCATAAAAAAATAATAATAATAGTAATTATTATTATTATTACCATCATTATCATCATCATCATCATCATCATTTTTTATTATTATCCCTATTCATTTCTAATCTGCGTACTTGTCTTATTAATTCACAGCACAATTTTAATAAGTTTTGAAATTATACCAGCCCGTTACTGCGGTGGCGAGAAGGGTTAAACCGTAGTTTAGGTTGGTAAATTATGCGCTTGCAGCCATTTTCTCGCACATATCACGCGCTCTGCATTTAAAATAGAAGTAGGATTGATGAAAATAATTCTTTGCTTAATTAGAAATTGGATTGATGACAATTAACATGGACAGTGGTAGACTGCCTACTTACCAACGTAAAGTACGGCATTTAGAATATGGTATTAACGTACCAACCTCAACTACGGTTTAACCGTGAGAAATAGCCTATAATACTTATACACGAAGTATTTTATGTCCCTACACCACTCCACTTCGTCGTTACTGCAGTGGCCAGAATTCGACAATGCCAACAATGATAATGCTTTGAAACCATTAGCTTTAACGCGTTGACACCACATGAACTCTCACCGCGCACGTCAAAGATTGAAGTGTATTTCTTTGAGTGCCATTGTGGCGTTAATCTCTTTGGCTCCTGTAGTAGGGTCGACAAAGTTGACGGAGTACTAACTGACCGATGAGTCAATCCAGCAGTTTTATCAATTGCGTTGTACGCTCGTCATTGGTGTGACATTACTCTGGTGCCAGGTCGAATATTTGTTCTAGTAATTGGTATAAGTGCTTGGCCGTTGGTCAACCTTGTAACTTGAAATAAAATGTTATTAAAATTAAATTTTGCAGTGAGTTATTAAAAAACAAGTACCAAAATTGGTTTAATTTCGACTCAAAGTATATACATTAACTCCTAGATAACCTCCAACGATCATTTGTTTATTTTCTTCGTCGTAGCACAATCTATATGGCCTTCGGTATCGCATTTCTTCTGCTTTTGTTGGACAAGAAATTCGATTCCATTTAAGATCGGAATCCAAGAGAATCACCCTATGATTCGCTCTGTCAGCCACAAACACTTGATCGTCTGAATTGAGTAATAGATAGAGAGGGTCATTCAGTTGTTGTGTTTCATTTGAAGGAATAAAACTGCGGATGACCATCTGTCCATCTCTGGTCAATTCACTTACGGCCCACTTCATCTCCTGCGCTAGCACACTCTCTCCCTCTTCCGCTTCAACCAAACAGTGAATTGACCATTTCTCCTTTTCCGTCCACAAGTGAAGGATGATGAAAAACCCGATGGATGTTTCCACTGCATGAATTGGGTTCGTGATGTCTCTTGGTAATTGAATGGATCGAATAAGTTCTGCGTCTGACCCGTAGATCATCAGAATGGACGACGAATCATTGACCAACAACAACTGACCATATCTTGACACTGACAGAGTACGTGGCTGAAAATCAGTTTTCAACCATTTGATCATTTTGTTTAGGTAATCTGTTACTCTTGTAATTTTCCAGATGCATTTCTCATCTAAGTCAGAGACGTAGAGACAACTTTCCTTCTCAATGGATCCAATGTCAAAGGGAAACTTAATCTCTTTGATTTTGATTTTCTTGTGAAAACGAAATGGATCCTCAAAGACACGAATTACATTACACGAATTTGATCGACAGAGGACGTAGATCTCATTTCGCAGTTTAGTCACTCCAGACACTCTTTCATTTCTTCGTATCTCGATTCTCTGAGTTAAGCTGATGGAAATCGGACGGACGACTAAATTAAAAATAAAATATATAAACTTAGCAATACGCAAATAATTGACTGTTTATTATATATTTTTTTATTGTTTTATATTTATTAGTTAATTAATTCCTCATACCTTTATTAATTAATATGTGTATTATAATTGATGCAAATATTTAGCTTGTTTTCAATTAGTGATTTCTTTGGCAATGTATTATAAATATTTTTAATTTTATTGCATAATTAGAATTAAAGTGCAAATGGCAAACTTTTTATTATATGCCTCTCACTCACAACTAAAATGAAACAAAATTATTAATATTATTGATCACTATCTATTATTATTCATTCATTGTGTTTGTGTCATACCAATGGGAATTAGAATTAAATGCAGTTGGTCACTTAGATCATCGAATCTATTACTGTAGGTCTCTTTATATTTTGATATTATTTATTAGTTTAAGTTGCTGTTCACTTTCTCTTTCATGGTATACTATATCGTTCTGAGTTTGTCTGCTGCTTTTAACCTCATACGTTCTCTTTTCTAATTACCGGATGTTTTACTGCTCATTAACAACACCTTAATTACATGGTTTGCGACTGACTGCCTGTCCCTGTAATTAATGTTTAAATATCTCACTTTATGTTTTACATACTATCCATCGCGCTGCAAGTCTTTGTTACCTCTCTGCCTTTTTGAACTTGTTGGCCTGTTTGGTATAATAGTTGTCTTTAAATTCCAGCTCATAGTTTCTTTTGCTCTTATTTATTAATATATGTATTATAATTGGCCGCTAATGGTTAGTTTGTTTTCAGATATTGATTTCCTTGTTCATGTATTATTTTATTTTAATTATATAGGAATAATTAGAATTAAAGCGCATCTGGCAAATGTTTGGTCATTCAATGCCTTTCACTCATAATAATTTTTTTAAATTTTATACCAATAACTAATATTATTATTATGCATTCATTGTGTTTCTATTGTTATATCTTAAGAATTAAAGCCGAGTGCTGCAGGTTACTTATATAATAAAATCTATTACTGTACCCAGTGTACCGGTATGCTTCTTTATATTTTTAAATTATTTATTAAGTTTAATTCGCTGCTCATTGTCTGTTTCATTGTCTGTCTATTGTTCTGAGTTTGACGGCTACTGGTTTTTCCTGTTACCGACCTTTTAACCTTTATTTACCCACTATGCCTTTTAGGTGGAATTTTGAGATGGCCCTTATATATGTGTTGTATGTTGATGGTATTAAAACAGAAATGACAATCTTTTAGTTATATTTCACATTTAAGGTCATTTTTGGGATGTTCCAAAAATGGAACGTTGGGTCATTCCCACTAGCATTTTTTTACAATGGCAGTTCAACGTGAATAAACGATACAATATTGGCTTATGCACAATTTATTGAAAACCAGTTTATTTAAAGGTATGAAAACTTTCAAAACAGTTCACTTGAAGTTTATTGAGGCACCTGACACATTCTTTGGTAGTGTTTTTCTTCAAAAATTGAAAAAAACAATGAGCCTGACTAATGAGAGGAATGTATTGCTCGACCCCATCGCAATGTGTCATGGCAACCTTTGACGTGCCTGAGCACTTTTCACAGGATTTACAGTATTGATACTGCTGGAACATGCTACTACATTGTTATCTGACTACCTAACAACAACAATTTTGGCATGAGATGTGCATTCTTTCTTGTTTTGCAAACATTTTCTTGTCATTCAGAGGTTCTGTTCTAGTTCGACCATCACGGACGTAATGGTCGAACTGGAATAGCACCTCTGAATGACTGCTGCCCCACACCTCAGCTTAGACAGAAGACTGTAACTAGTAAAAAGATTGGCAAATAATAGCATGTGATATGGTTTCCTGTGATGAGTTAGGCAAAATTCATGAAAACGCACTCACAAAAAGGGGTTTATGTGGGTCGCCTACTCCTGCCACAATAAATTGTTGCTTGATATGGATGAACATCCTATTCATGAATAAGACACCCAGATCTTATAACTAAATCTGATTGGCTTTCCTCTTATAAACATCTCTAACCCATGATGTCCATAGTTAGGCACCCACCGACTCATAAATGCTAAGTTTTCAATGAATGATTCAAAATTGCAAAGATTTGTATTACTGATCATATAGTGCACACTCTGCCATTATAGAGAGTTCTCTTGTCAGCTGCATGCATGGCAGTACATCCTCCTATCATGGATTTAGACATTGCAGTTGCTATTAGAGTGCATCAGGTACTCAACTGTGTTGCAGTTATTGCGTTATTTTCTAAAATTCCAATTTAAAATATGCACTAATTATTACAAAATCAGTGTTAAAACATGGGCATATATAAGGGGTTTTACGGGGTGGGGTCACCGTAAATAAATTGCCGAAATTTTTTCTATGCAATTATATGCGAAATACAAAAAACTGAACTTTTTCGACCATTTCCAATGGAAACCCCGAAAACTTACCCCCCGAAATTTTTTCCTGGCTACGCCCCTGGTTAAAAATAAATTAAATGAAACATAATATTAAAAACAAATTAATGACACATGCAACAATCCAGCAGTATATACTGACAAATTATGATAAAGGAACACAATCGCCTGATGTTGGAATTATACTAATGAGAGTGACCCAACGTTCCAAAAATGGAACATGCTTCAAAACTCGGGTTTTTCTTCTAGAGTTTTGCTTCTTTTTCAGTAATTTTGATTTTTATCACTGACTTTAGATATCAGTCAACAAAATAGAACGTGTCTCACCTGTAAAATTATGACACAAATATTTATTTCAACTTCCTAAAAGATTTTGTTCAAAAATCACAAAATTCGTCATAATTACGCGTCTGTAGCACAAAAATAAAAAAGGGCAATCAGAAAATTACCACTGTTTTACATTCTCCATTCTTAGATCTTTCATTTGATGTGCAAATATAATAAATTTACCAAGGCAGAATTATTTTTTTAACATTACAAATTATGTTCCAAAAATGGAACGTTGGTCAAATAAAGGTTAACCCCAAGCCATTCTCTTTCTAATTATTTTATTTTTTTACTTTTCATTAACGATGTGCTATCCTCTGTCATTAATGTCTTAATATCTCAGTTTCTGGTTTTTTACATACTTTCCATCTCACTGCTTTTGCTTCCTTTTTACCTTTTCCATTTACACCTTTTGTAAGTTTGTCTTCCAATTTCACATTGTGGTTTCTTCTAATGTCCTGATTTCACTCAAAGCAACTGCGTAAACACATCTTAAATAGCGTTACGATAAAGTAGCGCCTTCTAAAAACCACTCTTGGTAGACAAAGATTCTCTATCTATTACAAACATTTATCTAGACTCTCTTTCTGGATCATTATTTTAATTATTTTTTTACTCTATCCAACTAAATTAACAACATTCTTTTGTCCGTTTAGACATCCTGCTGATTTTTTTAACCAACGCTTGCATAGTCATTTTATGAATAGGCTATAAGTCCGTTATGTTGATTATAATTTTTAATTTTTTTTATGATGAATGAGTTCATAAAAACTTGCCAGTAGATTTCTTGAATTCATTCCAATCGATGTTGATCTCATTTGAAATAGATGATTGAACATTTTCAAACAACACATCTCTCAGCTGATTCGATTCGTACAGCCTTTGAACATGTTCAAGGGCTGCTTGTGAACGACACCAGATCCAAACGACCACAGTCTGTCTGTCCAAATAAGAGTTCAGGATTTCTATGCCTTCCTCCCTCAGTTGACTGACGATTTTATCAGCTTGACGTGACAATTGCATCGTTCTGTTTCGAAGATCTTCGATTTTCTTATGAAGTAGCTGTGTTTCCATTGACGTTGTACACTTTGGACCGCCAGTTTGTACTTCGATTTTTATAACACCTAAGAGCAAAAACTACGTTTATCAAATGCCAAACAAACTTACGCAGGAGTTGTTTTAGATAAGGGGCCGTCCATAAAGTACGTCACGCTACTTTTTTGACCATTTTACCCCCCTCCCCTGTCACAAACTGTCACAAAACTCGGACCCCCCCAAAGTATGTCACACTTTCGAACAGCAAATTTTGTATTATAATAATTACATAAACAAGGCTTCGCAACAGCATTATTACTAGCGCTCCTAGCGAGAGGAATCGTGAAAAACACATTCAGGAGATATGCATTTCATGCTATTTTGACATAAAACTAATTAAAATGTCTCAGAAAATTTTTGAAAATTATTTTTAAAGCTATGAAATTCTACTAAAAAATAAAAATAAATTATAAATAAAATTTAAAAAAAATAAATGTGTGACGTCACACATGGCCTGACCCCCTCCCCCCGGCGTCACAAACTGTCACACTTTCTTGAAAGCCCCCCCCCCTGAGCGTGACATACTTTATGGACGGCCCCTAAGTGAAGTAGAATCAAAATATTATTTAATAATAATAATAATAGTCTTTTCTTTATTAAGCGCCTGACAAACGCACTGCGCTGTACATTTAGGCTACATGTTATTTAGGTTGGTTGTATATACGTAACCAATACGGAACTTCATCTAATTCAAGCAAAATACGAAAATTGACATTTTTATTAAGAACATTAACAAGCCTTTCAAATAAAATGTCGTCAATACTCAGCATGGGGGTATTTAGGGGTGGTTTTACAGGTTCAAACCCCCAAATAAGTTTCATGGAAATTTTTTATATGCATTAACATGCGAAATACAAAAACCTTAACTTGTGCGACAATCTTCAATGAAATCCCACGGAAATCTTAAACCCCCGAAATTTTTTCCTAGCTACGCCGGGTACGCCCATGATACTCAGGTATTTATAACGGGCCCATTTGCGCCCATCACGTCCTATATCTCATTTTACCAGCGCGCCATCTCGCGAATGATAGGCTGAGTGGACCTTTTGAGAGGGTTGCGGGAAGTTATCCCGCTTCCTACTACTCTTCAGGCCAGTGATGTTACCACTACACTATACACAGTGGTTCAATAAAAAGTAAGCTAAACTTTATTAACAATTATTAACACTTGAACTATATTTTAATAATAATATTTTCAAAATAAAAAATGCACATACTTACTTTTTTATTTTAATAACTTCCAGTTTATATGTCCTACTCAAAAAAGCAGACGATAGTACGATATAGAACATAAACAAAAAACTAGCAATTTCCGAAAAGATGCCTTTTAGTAAAGAAGATTTGCACATGAGCTTCATTTCTCCAACATTCTGGCCTCCGAACAGTCCAGATCTAAATCCTGTCGACTCTAAAGTGTGGAGTAGGGTGGTCCAAAAACATAAAAGTCAAGCTAGAAACCAAGACACCCCTAACTTTTTTACACTTGTCATTTGTATTATTCTGACAAAATTTCAGCTTCCTACTCCAACTGGAAGATGGTGCTCAATGACGTCAACTTACAGCATAGTCGTTGTTATGTGGAAGCATAGGCCCAATGTGTTACAAATTGTGATTACCTTGGCAACCTTCTTATGCAATTATGCAGTTTAGTTCTTCTACTTACTTGTCTATATTTTGAACTTAGTACACAGTTCTTATTACAGATCTTGCTATCTATTTCCTGTTTATGCACAGACATTTAGCTTAAATGTATTTTAATTAATATTTGTACAAAACGTAGGCTTAGGCTACTGTTTATGCAACACATAATTCCAGAATTCTTAGATCTTTGATTGCATTTCATCAGCATTCTGCAGCAATTTATACATGCATACATACATTCAAGCATACATAATGGCATATACATACATGCATGTGTACATACATACATACATACATACATACATACATACATAAATACATACATACATAAATACATACATACATAAATACATACATACATACATACATACATACAGGCATACATACATAATGTTAACATTCATTCATACAACCTGCATACAAACGTGAATAAAGACAAACATACATACATGCATGCATGCGTATATGCATACGCAGAAAGCTAAAAAAAAGTACATGCTGAGTCAGTAGTAGCTGAATTTATACGAAGCTGCGCCTTGGTGATTGACTTGGATGGTAAAATCCTTCCTGATATTTCTTGAATCGAAGACATGGACCGCCTACCATTGCTGGTTTCTGGAGGTTGCAAAGATAAGCTACTTGGCATTTTAAAGTTTACCTCTGGAACAGGATGTAACGAAGCCAAGGCTATTTATGATCTGCTAGAAGCATGGAAGTTGACTAAAGAAATCAAACCATGAGCTTTGACACTACTTCTGTGAACACTGTTAGCTTCAATAGGCATATTTATGTTCTTCTGGAAAATGATTGGTCGAGAGCTCCTGTGGTTGGCTTGCAGTCAATATGTCATAAAACTGATCTTAGCCAAGGTTTTCATTTTGTGCTGCGGTCCCTCAAGTTCCTCATAAATTTCAATCTTCAAGAGATGTGAGACTTTTGGGGAAAATGTGACACATGACAAATTTCGGGGACTAGAAGAATTCCGATATAGATGTAGTGCTGAAGGAATGAATTTCTTTGACATATACCTCTTGGGACATCATTTGACTGTGCCATGGCTGATTATTTATACTGTTTCCTTGCAGCAAAAATGTTGCTGACACGACATAAGTACTGTTTTTATAATGGTAAATTCGTAATCTAATAAAAATATTACGATTACAAGACGTTAAGCAATAATTTCAAACCAATCGCTCTTTTAGTGCTACCTGGTAAAGGGGAAGGGTTCGTGAGCACCGTCTTCCAGTTGGAGTAGGAAGCTAAAATTTTGCCAGAATGATACAATTAACAGGTGTAAAAAAAACTGAGAGAGTGTCTTGGTTTCTAGCTTGAACTTCATTTCTTACCATGTGTCCATGTCTACCAGACAGCAATCCATGATGTAAACGATCTGAAGCAACGCTTGTTGGAAGTGTGGGATGGTCTGGATCAGAGGATAATCGACGATGCTGTTGCCCAATGGCGCCAGCGCCTCCAGGCTTGTGGGGGTTCCAGACACTCAGTCATTTCAAGTTGATGTAAAAGTTTCGTTTTCACTACCAATTTGAAGGTAATGGTCTGTAGATCAATATTCGTCCGAGGGGAAAGCATGCAGATAAAAAATGAAGCGTGGGGGGCTCGAAAACCCCCTCTGGCCTATGGGAAATATGTGTATTTTTTCCAGTCATTTCAAATATATGCAAAAGTTTCTTTTTCAGTACCAATTTTGAAGGTAATGGTCTCTAGATCAATATTGGTCCGAGTGGAAAGCATTCAGATTAAAAAATGAAGCGTGGGGGTTCGAAACCCCCACCTCCGTCCTTTGCGAAATATGTGGATTTTACTCCAGTCATTTCAAATAGATGCAAAAGTTTCTTTTTCAGTACCAATTTGAAGGTAATGGGCTATAGATCAATACTGGTACGAGGGAAAGCATTCAGATAAAAAAATTAAGCGTGGGGGTTCGAAAGCCCCCGGCCTATGCGAAATATGTAAACTGTTGTAACTTTTGATTGGATGGTCCGATCTGAACATATGTGGTATGTATGGATTCAGAATCATGAGTTGCAAGTGATATTAACATGTATATTGCACATAGAAGCTGTGATGGTGCCAGTGTTGGCGCATATCCACAAAACTAAAGAAAGTTTCATAAGAAAGTTGCTAATAAACCAGCTATAATAAATTGAACGTACATATACCGGGGTAGTTAAGTATTGCATATTGTTCTTGTCCAGCTATGATCAACATTTCAAAAGAAGTGTATTCCAAATTTCCATGCGAGCTTATGGACAACTGTGTTACAGCTCATACATGTAGGTCCATGATGCCTTTGAACAACCCCACTAATCATGGGTGGAAGGAAGAGGAAGGCAAGCTGCTTCCCATATGGACCTCGCTGCCCCTCGTCAGGGATGTATTCCACCTGGATGTGAAGTGCACTTGCACAAGTACCTGCTCTCTCTGCAAGTGCATGAAGGCAAAATTGAAATGCACACGTCTTTGCAAGTGTACATGTGCGAAGTAGCTGGACAAGAACAATATGCAATACTTAACTACCCCGGTATATGTACGTTCAATTTGTTATAGCTGGTTTATTAGCAACTTTCTTATGAAACTTTCTTTAGTTTTGTGGATATGCGCCAACACTGGCACCATCACAGCTTCTATGTGCAATATACATGTTAATATCACTTGCAACTCATGATTCTGAATCCATACATACCACATATGTTCAGATCGGACCATCCAATCAAAAGTTACAACAGTTTACATATTTCGCATAGGCCGGGGGCTTTCGAATCCCCACGCTTAATTTTTTTTATCTGAATGCTTTCCCCTCGTACCATTACCTTCAAATTGGTACTGAAAAAGAAACTTTTGCATCTATTTGAAATACTCTGGAGTAAAATCCTCATATTTCGCAAAGGACGGAGGGGGTTTCGAACCCCCACGCTTAATTTTTAATCTGAATGCTTTCCCTCGGACCAATATTGATCTAGAGACCATTACCTTCAAATTGGTACTGAAAAAGAAACTTATGCATCTACTGGAAATGACTGTAGCAAAATACGGTATGCGGACAATTCATCCCCGGACGATTCATCCCGGACGATTCATCCCCGGACTATTGATCCCCGGACGATTCATCCTGGACCATTCATCCTGGACCATTCATCCTGGACCATTCATCCTGGACCATTCATCCTGGACCATTCATCCCTGGACGATTCATCCTGGACGATTCATCCTGGACCATTCATCCTGGACCATTCATCCTGGACCATTCATCCCGGACCATTCAATCAAATGAAATAGAAATTACGATATAAAGTAAAGCAACGGAAAGAATTGAAATTAATGAAGAAGCATCTATTTGAAATTTATCAGCAGTAGTAGGTGTAGAGGTCCTGATGGTGTAGGGAAGGGACTAGTTCACTGAAAAGCGAAGAATTTACTGTAACAGTTAATGACTGTGAAGTTATAGTACTATCGGTCTTGTTACATTTCTGTAACAGAAATATCCTTGTATTAATACACATTATCAAATGAAATAAAACAAATGTTGCATTTCAATAATTTCTATTATTTTATTTAACTTTAAGTTGTGACAAAGTTTTACTCCAGCATTCCATAAACAGAGAACAGTGGTGCCGCACTCTGAGAACGATTTTGACCAATGAATTCAGCAATGTCAAAGCAACCATCTTTTTCCAGAGTCCAAAGGTGTTGTTCCTCATAGTTATGGGCAAAAAGACAATTCTCCCCACGATGACATGTATTCGGCTTCCAAAACTCATAATGTCGACAAAGCACATAGCCACCACGAAAGTCACGATGATTTATTTTACTAATTGGTTTACAACTAAGTTTCGATTTATTAATAATAAGATGTAGTTACAGTAGTAACAGTTTTAATTGTGCGACAAATGCGCAATTGCACGAAGGTACAATAACACATTTGTTTCTCCGTATCCACCAACAGCACGTCTAACTCTTTCGACCAAGTCGCGGTATTTCTTCACACCAATTTCCTGGGCACCAGTAGTTGCTTGCATGAATGCTGCCTTCTGCTTTTGACTATCTTTCTCCAGCCCTTCAATCATCAACCATAGTGAAGGGTGAGTGCACATGAACAGTGATTGTATGCCATGATGCCAGCCTTCCACTATGTTTGTGGTACGTGCTATACCATCTCCAGCTGATTCGTACTGATTCCACATCGGGATTGGAAACATGGCTGGGCCATAATTGTGGCCTCTGCCTCGGAGTCGTCGACCTCTAATGTAGGTGTGTTCGAAGTAGGATAGAAGTTCGTTCATTCTGTCATGTTCTGGCATGTCTTCAGCTAGCAAGTCGAATGATTCAGCAACATCATCAACCGGTACATGTGCGAGTGCTGATAAACATCGAACACTTCCACGTAGCACATCGTCAGTTTCGTAATCGTTCTTCATACCCAATTCATTCACCTTGCGAAGGACACTCTGGTTGAGATGAAAGTAACATCCGGTTATGGAAGCTCCGGGAAATGCATGGGAAAATGCTCCCATTGCCGCTGACTCGAAATCGGTTAAAATCGTTTTTGGTGCAGCACTTGGCATCAGATTCTTCAATTCCGTTATAAGACGGTCGTAGGTTGCTCGGGTCTTGTTCGGCAATAGACAAAATACTGCGGCAGGATTAATTCCGTTCATGAACTGGAAATGTATACTGTACATCTGGAAAAAGATGGAGGGTACCACCTTGAAAGTGCCATCAGCCAACCAGATGTCGGATCTGGCTAGACCACCAAGAAGCATTCTATCGCCCAAGATGATAAGCCGATCATCTCCCGATCCAGAATCAAATAATAGGAAATTGATAAATTTCGATGGGAAATGAAAGCTGAGATTAGTTGGTGTTGGTGGTAAGGTCTGCTGGTTATCACCGCTTGACAATACAACTTGACGATGACGACGCAGAACACGGTTGAGAGAAGTTTTCTTGGGCAAGGCCATCAACACATGTGGACCCAGATCAACCATGACCGCACCGGAAGACGAACTTGGTGTTGCTATAGTTTCTGTCATTTTCTTCTTCATGTCTGCGATAGCGGCCCGTGCAAGTGCTGTTGAGACATTACCGCTGTGGGTGTGGTCTGGTGACTGATCTCCGATCACAACGTTGTTTGCATCTGTTAGCAGTCGTGCTTTGCAGTTGAAAACCTGGTGTTTGCAACAGCGCCATTGTGTTTGTCCTTGTGCGTTCTCTCCTTTTCTCCAGTATTCGTAGTTTCGATAATATAATCCAATCTAATTTGCCCCATTAGAACTATACCTATTAAAGTGCTGAACAGTGCATTATCCATGCAGGCCCAAGGCAATAATAGAACTATAGTCTCTAATACTATAACTGCATAATCATGCATTGATGTTACTTGTTGCGTCTTGACAGCAAGTTATTAAATAAACGAAAATACAATACAATACAATCGATGTATCACCGTTCGCTTTCCACGTTTCGATGTTCCAAAGTTTACCGTCGTCATAACGTATTATTTTATTGTTTCTTATTCAATGTTTTCCGTTAACTAAGAAATAAGCCTATTTATTTCTTGATATTGAAACGTTTCTGATTCGAAAAACCTGCGCACTTCACACTGAACCCATACTTTGGTGACGTCATGTTTTTTGACCTAAGAGTCATTATTTCAGTAAGTAAGATGAAATGTGTGGTGTAATGGCGAACCTTGTAAATGTTTTACAACTAAGTATTGGTTACTTCATGATTTCTGTCGTATTTACACCGGAAATACCACACGAGTTCTATTTTCCTTATGAATTCTACGAGTGTGGAATCCACGAGTACAATTCATTTGAAAATAGAACGAGTTTGGTACTTAATGTACTAAAACGAAAAAATCATGAAGTAACCTATTTATACCATGACCATACCATGAAAGGTGCGTTAAAGCTTCATAATTCACTTACTAACCACAATCATAGAATACTGTCCAGGATGAATCGTCCGGGATGAATCGTCCGGGATGAATGGTCCAGGATGAATCGTCCAGGATGAATCGTCCAGGATGAACAGTCCGGGGATGAATGGTCCAGGATGAATCGTCCGGGGATGAATTGTCCGGGGATGAATCGTCCGGGGATGAATTGTCCGGGGATGAATCGTCCAGGATGAATCGTCCGGGGATGAATTCTCCGGGGATGAATAGTCACCAAACCCAAAATACGCATATTTCGCATAGGCCGGAAAATGGATTTAGAACCCCCACGCTTTTATATGCAATACACGCTTTTATGTCCAATATGCATGTTAATATCACTTGCAACTCATGATTCTGAATCCATACATACCAAATATGTTCAAATCGGACCATCCAATCAAAAGTTACAACAGTTTACATATTTCGCATAGGCCGGGGGATTTCGAACCCCCACGTTTTATTTTTTATCTGAATGCTTTCCTCTCGGACCAGTATTGATCTTTAGACCATTACCTTCAAATTGGTACTGAAAAAGAAATTTTTGCATCTATTTGAAATGACTGGAGTAAAATCCACATATTTCGCAAAGAACGGAGGTGGGGGTTTCGAACCCCCACGCTTCATTTTTTAATCTGAATGCTTTCCACTCGGACCAATATTGATCTAGAGACCATTACCTTCAAATTGGTACTGAAAAAACGAAAGTTATGCATCTACTGGAAATGACTGGAGCAAAATACACATATTTTGCATAGGTTGGAGGGGTTTTTCGAGCCCCCACGCTTCTTTTTTTATCTGAATGCTTTCCCCTCGGACCAATATTGGTCTATAGACCATTACCTTCAAATTGGTACTGAAAAAGAAACTTTTGCATATATTTGAAATGACTGGAAAAAATACACATATTTCCCATAGGCCAGAGGGGGTTTTCGAGCCCCCCACGCTTCATTTTTTATCTGCATGCTTTCCCCTCGGACGAATATTGATCTACAGACCATTACCTTCAAATTGGTAGTGAAAACGAAACTTTTACATCAACTTGAAATGACTGAAGAAAAATGCACAGGCACGTTCCTCCACTATGGCTTGCGTGCAGGCAGAAGGAGGACATTTTGAACATCTTCTTTAATTAAAATAATATTCAAACCATAGGGGCCTACTACTGAGAGTTTCTTCACAAAAATATTAAATACTGTTTTCATGTTAGAAGTACTTTTATGAAATACAAAGTTTGGCTTACTTTTCATTGAACCACCGTGTATATATATATATATATATATATATATATATATATATTAGGGTGTCCCACGATAACATAGGAAAAATAAAATTGTTGAAACTTTTGATGCAGTCCCTCCTAAAAGTTTCTTTATGATCCCGTAATATTACCTGCCAAGTTTTATGACATTTCGAAAATATTTAGGGGTCCCGCAAGGCTCATAGAGTTAGTGCAGTTTGTCGTAAATTACGCATGGCATCATTGACTTTTAAATATTTAGGTGACAACATTTTGATCCCATAATAACATGTTTAGTATCACTATAAAGCTCTTAAACAGCAGAATCTACAGATTTAACCTTCTTGTATATTATATGCATAAAGTTTCAAGTATGAAGAAGACATAAAACACACTACCAGAAGAGATCAAATTTCTTGGCTTGCAAATCAAGGAAGACTTTCGAGCCTTTAAATCTGTCGTGCACTGGGAAGGCAAGCTGCTCCCTGACATAACTGGAGTAAACACGGACAAAGTGGACCGATGGCCAGTCCTGATTTCTTCTCTAGTTAATAGAAATACTAAACTTCTGGGTGTGCCAAAGTTGGCTTCTGTGTCAAGACAGGCAGCAGCAGTAGCAGTTCTAGACCTTTTGAAGTCGTGGCAGTGCGATACATTTATTATCGGCATGTGTTTTGACACAAGGGCCTCAAATACCGGCAGAGTTAATGGAGCCTGCACCCTTCTAGAGGCAGCCACCGGTCGTAATCTGCTGCAGATGGCTTGTCAACATCACATGTTTGAAGTCCTGTTGTCTTATATATTCGTAGTGTGCCTTGGTAAAGTTTGTCCATCAACTGGGGAGGCATTCTTCTCTTCAAGCGATTTAAAGATAAATGGTCCGACCTGGCTCACCTTCAACCAAAGCCTCATTAATGTCTGTCTGTGTCTGACAAACTGAAGGAGTTCATTACTGAACAGCTTCAACTTGACAATCCTCAAGATGATTAGAGAGAATTCTCCAACTCGCGGCATCCATGTTTGGATTGAGCAGTTCCACAGCGGTTCGCAAGCCTGGTGCCCCTCTAGAGCGCGTTGGATGGCGAATGCATTATACTCAATGAAGATTTAGTTGCGTTTTGATGGAACCGAATCGGTTATCCAATTGACGGCCCGTGAATTACAGGGCATCCACGATTTAACATTATGTTTTAGTCAACATCTGCATCCAATCGTGGTTTTTGTGTCGAGTCACTGCTGATGCACCCATCAATTACATTCAGCTAATAAAAAGGCTGCAATATTACGATGCTGCTGCTCTGAAGACCACTAAAGACGATGCTGTGTCATTCTTGGTACCTAAGCCAAGAGCTGGAAACCCTCTCTCTGTTCTCACACCATCTCTCTTCTGAAGAGAAAGCACAGCTTATGTCGACAATGAAAGGTGATCGAGGATTGCACTTTGTTCAATCTCTTTCCCGTACGAAAAGGGAATTATATATTTCTCGAAGCTTCTTCCGAACTACCGCCAACTCATCGTGGCTTGTACCCTCGATATTCCATGTGAAGAGTGACCCAAAAGCCAATTGTATAAGATCGCATGTCAGCTTGTTAATAACTTTGCCTGTGTAAATGACAATGCTGAGCTTGGAGTTGCTCTTATACAGAATTTCAATTCAACAAGAACGAAGAACAGAAACAGTTTCTTCTGCAAGTTGTTGAAAAACACAGGCATGACTTTTCTAAGTGCAATCGTGACAATCTTGTAGACATATAGATTATTGTAAAATGTAGAACTGAACAATATGCAGCTGAAGGTATAAACAGTGATTAAAAATAAGCAGATGCAGGTATGGGGTAGCTGAAACCATGGCTGGTTGCATAATCAAGAATTTGTAATAATGATTCCTCCTAACGATTAATGGCAATAACTGATATTGAGAAAGTCCAAAAATCTTGAGTTGCTGTACAATTTTTTCATTATTTGATCGTAAAACCATACCTATGTACGCAATAAAGTCAGATACTTGTAGTTTCCACTATTTAGGAGCTTTCCAATGGTATTAAACATGTTATCATGGGATCCAAGGTCGTTGTCTAAAAGCATTAATAAATTGGGCACGTCCGACGCAAATTATGCCAACATGGTGAAATGTGAGTGTCTTGCGGGACCCCTAAATATTTTTAAAATTTCATAAAATTTTCCAGGTGTCATTATGGGACCATAAAGAAACATTTTAGAGGGACTGCATAAAAATTTTCGACAAAAAATAGTTCTGGGACACCCTAATATATATATATATATATATATATATGTGGACCACCAATGGCTAGTACATGACACGATCGGAAATAAGTAATTATAGAAATTATTCAAGGCCTCGGAACCTTATCCTTTCCTTTCATCCTTTGAATATTTTTAAATCCTTATTGGTCTCTCAGTACTCCTAAATTATCCTACTTTACTCGAAATTAATATTGTTGACTTCTAGTGTTCCTTTTCCTGATGTAGCCTTTCTGTTTTGGTTCTAGTACCCACCCTACCCATCTAGTTTTCCTACCTATGGGGATGACTCGATAAGCACTTTGTGCTTCTTCTCCTCATTAGTTGTTATTCTATCGCTTATGAACTGATGTATCTTATCATTGCACTGTTTATACAATAGCCTATACATTAACTTGTTTAATTATCATTTCTGAACATTGTTTTATTGTATGTTATGTTTCTTTTATTGAGTTCTTACTGTACACTGATTCAAATAAATAAATGTAATTCTATATAAATGCATGTCTGTTACTATGATTATGAGCCAAATCGTGTTAATTAGATGAAATTTGAACTTTACACCTCCGCCGCTTTCTATGATCCTTGCCACTGTCTTCTGGTTTGTCTGTCGAAGGCACTTCACAAAATTTGAAAACTTTGTCTCGCCGAAGGATCTCACGACATAGAAAAGGTCGGTGTTCTTCTCTCGATTTGAACGTTGTCGTTGAATGAAGTGACTTTGTTCTTCCGTTATGCAGTTGAGAGACAGCAGTGAAGCGATTAACCCGTCACTTGGTTGAATATTTTCTAAGAGGTAATTTTTGTTGTTTCTAATGATTGCAGATCTTTTCTTGGTGTTTCCATAGAAATCTAAAAAGACACAAACTATCACTACTTTAGAATTGTATCACCGCTTTGTTACATCACTACATATCAGCGAAACCTATTTGTCCGAAGTAATTAGAAACCTCTGTTGACTTTGATTTATTAGAGAGAAATGACGAAGTTTATTCAACTTGAAAAGCGACACTCAAGACAAGATGTCTGACTCGTCTAAATGCAAACTACCTTATCCATTATTTATGCTATCATATTATGATACCAATTTAGAGACACGTGAGTTTGATCTTACTCACGCTACTTTATTTATATCAATGTTGTGAGGCTAGTATTGCATGTAAGACCTATCAGTAAAACGGAATTCTATGAACACAGTCTTGAGTTTTTTTAATATTAATTAGTTCATAAGTGTCTAAAGAGTACAATTATAATGATGAGGTCATAATTATATAGTATGCTCTTATGAGATCAGTTGTTCATTAGTTTATAGACGAGAAACCTTGCTTAGAACCAGCATCTTTAAATAAACCAAAATTACGTTTTATTAATGATCTCAAGCTAACCTCCCCAACAACTGTTTGAGATTAAGTGTTTATATTCACATGAATCAATGCTCGCCTTAGACTGTTACTGTTGAGAGACTGACCTGTTTCTGAAGTTGCTCTGTTCGAGGTTTTCTTCTTGTAATGTAGGCCTATGACGATTTTCTAGCTCAGGCCTACTTCACGTTAGAATCCAGTTAGCCTATGATTCTCAGCAAACCGATCATCAAAACAATAGTTCATATAACTCGCTGACGTTCTGCGTTACAAGAAGAAAACTTCAAACAGAACGACTGGATTACTATATAAACATAATGCTTCACGATAATGACACTTTGAAGGTTTTCGGATTATATTAAAATATTTTTACCAAAGTAATCCCTTGTGTTCGAGAGAAGAAAGTTGGACAGTAATGCTTGGAAGGAATCTAACCTTCTAAGTAACGCCAGATTGCCTTCTTGAACCGTTGTCTGGTAATTCTTCGATTGAAGCAAACGTCGACTGATATGAGAGACCTGATAACTTCTTCGTCTCTTTGCTTTGTTGATGATTTCAATATCCAAAGGAGATAGGACTTTTGCAAAATAATGTCCAACATCTCCAGTGGAAGATCGTACAGCTGAAAATCAGACAGATGAAAACTAACGCTGGAAGACTATAATTATTGGATATCATCCCAGTGATCGACTGGCTTGGCTTGCCCCGGATTCGTGCCCCCATCACCTCTACCATCAGAAGGCAGCAGCTCACTGCGAGAGGCTGTTCTCGCGAAACAACAAGAATCCTAGACACCTGTGGTCGTCTGTATCGGGGCTTCTTAGCCGGCATTCTATTTACACCGAAACCCTATCTTTCATTGCCAGTGAATGTCCTGAAATGCTCACAGGCGTGTCGACCGCTGGCGCTCCTCGACCAACCTTTACTTTGATGTCCACTGTCTTTGATGGTTTCGACCTATCTCTGAGTCGGACCCTCGTCTAGTTTTCTCGACGTTCAACCTAAAATCACGTAAATTAGATCCACTACCTTCTTTGTTAGTTGTGACATCTTACATGATTGTATAGATGGTGCGGACACGTGAGACGGATGGCGGGAGAGAGACTGCCCAAAGCGGCGCTACACGGTCACGTGGAGGGAGAGAGGAGCAGGGGAAGGCAACGGAAGACCTGGATGGACAACATCCAGGAAGACTTACAGAAGAGGGGTACAGACATAACGAAGATCGGCAGCATAGTACGGAATAGAGAACACTGGAGAGGCTTCATAAGGGCCTTATCGTCGGGAAACTGATGGAAGAGAAATAAGAGAAGACATGATTGTATCCATTTTTGTCTATCTGTTTAATAGGTCACTTTCCGAAGGTTGCATTCCTCCCTTACTTAAAAGGCCTAACCTTGACACCAGCCATAGCTATCGACCAATCTCAAACCTATCTTTTCTATCTAAGGCTGCCTTGCCAATCTTCAGTTTCTCCCCCTCTTGAGCAATCTGGTCTCGTTCCCTCGAACCAGTCTGGCTTCAGGACTCACCACTCCAGGTAGACTTCCCTTCTCTCCCTAGTTTCTTAAATCTAGGCCTACTCTGCTGTCGATAGGTCTGAACTCACCCTGTCATACAGTTAAACTAGACTCCTGTACAGTAATAACTTGTAATCATCATTTCATTCTATATGACTTGTAGTCGTGCTGAGCTGTGTCAGTTTGAATTAATAATAAACACGAATATTATGTTATTTTATATCAGTCGATGGTCGCTTCAAGTCAGATCGCCAAAGTATTTGTAATATTGTTAAACTTGTTGCTGTATTATTTAAAGAAAAATTAGTGCAGATTCTCTTACCGTTGTACTAGACGGAGCATCATTCCCTTCAGCTGTTGGAATCAGTGATCTTTGCTGTTTCTCTTTAAAATAAAATTATTGAAAAATATTTAATTGCTTTTAGTCATGCAATGTCCTCTACATTATTCCATATTTCAACCATTTAGTTTCTTAGATCATTAATTCAGATAGACTAACTTAACGAATGTACGAAATCGTTTGATTTTCGTCTGTGACCTGATATTCAGCAAGATAAGCAGTTATCTCACCTACTGATATTAAACGACAAAAATCTTGGATCCCATTTCTGCAGAGTGTTCCTCAATTCCTCAAATTTTGGGCGATTACATCATCCGAAACTTCATTTAAATGTCAAATCGCAACATAAAATATCAATCAGTTCACAAACAGACGAGAGCGACAATATATCGTCGATCTGCTGCATTGCCATTCTCAAACTAATGAGATAAAAGTCGAAGGAAAATGATAGACCTATCGGTTACCCAGTCCTTCTTAAAATGGGTTTCGAAACATTCACGTGCAATGCATCGGGTCCTAGGGATCTTTGACTGGAGCTCAAACTCAGATACTGCAAACATGACCAATTAACGCAAGCTGTGTTTCTCCGGATCCCTGGTATTCCTGGTTAGGTCACTCTTGAGTACTAACGGTGATGGCGTAATTATCATCTTGGTGTTTCCCAGCAATGTGTCCGCAGTGGTTTAACCGTCGACCTATGCACTCACTGGTATGACCGTAACCAGAAGACTCTGGATGCTTGGTCACTAGATGACGACTGGTCGCCAGAAGTAGAGAAAGAGATAGACAGATAGACAGACCGAGACAGAGACAGACCGAGACAGAGACAGACCGAGACAGAGACAGACGGAGACCCACAAAGAGACAAAGAGAGTGAGCATGCTGCCGCTGTTAAAGTTTATTCCGACGAATGATGCACTCCATGTCCCGTTGATAACCTGTGATCAACGCGCTTTATCCGCGATCTCTGTCTGTGATTATTTCTGTATTCGCCTTTGCCCGTCTGTGTCTCAGTGCACGTAGCAATCTGATCAGTCAGTCTCTTTCTCTGTGTGGCACGGTGGCCCACTCGATAGAGCGGTTGACCTGTAACGCGGAGAGTATACGGGTTCGATCCTCGTCCGTTGCGGTTACTGTGTAGGGACCATGAGCAAGTCCTTCGCGCATAATTGCTCTGCCATATAATTGCATCTGCGCCGCCGAGGCGTGTGTACTTGTATCGGATCATCGCTTTGGTCTGGCGGTCCTTGCTGGGCCTAGCCCCTGCCTATCTACGCGACCTCTGCTGCCCTACCTTGGGTGCTCCGGGTCGTCGCTTTCTCCGCTCTACTGAGCGGGGCGTGCTCATGGTCTCTTTTGCCCGCACAGCTACTAAGCAGAATCGGGCCTTCTCAGTGGTTGGCCCCTCCCTCTGGAACGGGCTCCCTTTGACGCTGCGCTTGCATCCCAGAATCCACTCTGAATCTTTCTATACTTGCCTCAAAACTGTCCTTTTCAGCCGTGCTGAGGTCGGGAGCGCTCCTGAGTAGTAACCTTGAAGGGGCGCTATATAAAACTTCGTAATGAATGAATGAATGAATGAATGAACTTGTAATGCAATGTAATTAGTAATCTATATAGCACCCCTCTCAGCCGTGGCCATTCAGTATCGCTCCCTGCAGTGCGAGAACCGCGAGAGAAGAAATAGGTTTTAAGAAGAGAGAGAACTGAAGACAATGATCCAGCAGAGTGATGAAGGCAGGGCATACCATAAGGAGCGTCCAATAATGCAAAGGATCGAGTTTGAGCAATAGTGGTCCAAGCTCGTGGGACAAAGCAGAGATCGGAGAGACCGATGAGAAGATGCAGAAAGAGGAGGACGAATGACATCCCTGAGATATTTTGGAGCAAGACCCAGTTTGGACTTGAAGACCAAATCAAGTACTTTAAATTGAATGCGGTCAGAGAGAGGAAGCCAGTGCAAGTGGTTGAACATTTCTGAGCTTTGAGCCACCTTTGGAAGACGGGCGATATCAAAATGCAGTTGTCAGTGTTCAGTGGGCTCATACTACTGACTGGCATCTCCGTGGCCTGGAATCTGTGCGTCAGTTTATCAGCGTGTGTAGCCAAGAGTGCATGCCTTCCATCAGTTTCCTGTGTCCCTGAGTGTATACTCTCTAAAATTGTCTGGATTCACAGACGTCAGCTCTGCACTGTAACGATCTCCTAAGGTTTAACTCAATAGAAAATAGGCGTTGATCACACGCAAGGTCACTTATCATTAAATTCTTGCTCCCAGTGGTTAGTTAATTAGGTAAGGCTAATTATTGTCAACAGAGCAGAAAAGGTCGGCTCGTGCAAACATGAATATTTAATTAATAGGGGTCTGCGGGTGTATAATTATATATATATTATATATATGGGTATATATATGGGGGCCCGATAGCGCATTGGATAACATCTGGCACAGAGACCGAGAGGTACCGAGTTCGAGTCCCGTAGGGCGGATATGCTTTGTAGGCTGCTATCAGAGCCGTTGTATTGCAGGCTGTCTGTTCTGTTACTAGTTAAGATTTAAATTGCATAACATGTAAATGTACAGCGCAGTGCGTTTGTCAGGCGCTTAATAAAGAAAAGATTATTATTATTATATGGTACTTAGGTAGCCCTAGTTAGTGGGTCCTGTGACCATTCAGGGGTCTCCGTTTGTTGCCTAAATAACACTAGTGTTGATACTTGTATTTTGTAATTATGACGGGAACAAAAAAACTGTTTGAATTGAATTAAATTGAATTGAACATGTACACATACATACATATACACATAATATGCACATACACTGTGTCCTGAAAAAAAGGGACCCCTTATGGTAATACGAAAAAAAACTAGTAAATGTTCATCGATTTTTAAAATTCCAAGACCATTTTAATCCTGACATAATTATCAACAAATTTGTAATTTATGAACGGCCCAGTTTAAAAAAATTACGTCATAATGACGTCTTGAAATAGCAAATTGTAAAAACAACATGGTTAGAAAATGACGTTCAGCCACGAAGACAAAATTGTTATAAACATTTTACAGAAAAACAAACATTACATAGAACCAGAGGTGAAAATAAATGGAGCTTATTACCGGGATTGTTTGATGTTGAAAGAGTTGTTGCCTAATATCCGCGAATATTCGGATTATTACACATTTCAACAAGATGGCGCTCCAGGTCACCGGGCTCGTGAAACTGTTGAACTGCTGACAAAGGAAACTCCGGATTTCATACCTCCTAATCTTTGGCCGCCAAACAGCCCGGACTTAAATCCCGTTGATTACAAGATTTGGGGACTAATGCAAGAGAAGGTTTACAGGACAAAGATTAGAGACATTGAAGAACTCCGTGCGCGTATTGTTAATGCCTGGGATGAATTTGATCAGGTGGTTATCGATGCTGCTATTGGCCAATGGCGCGCTCGTCTTGAAGCCTGTGTTGATGCCGAAGGCGGACACTTTGAGCACGCCTTGTAGTCTAATATTATTCAAATATAAAAATTAAATTAAACTAAATTTATAATAATTGATAAATGACAGTTTAAAATAATATTGAAAATTTTAGATGATTTTTTGTGCCGTCCTTGACACTTGAATTTTGATGAAAATCACGTCATTATGACGTCATTATTAAATAACATAAAATATTTTACTTTAACCAATATTTGGCAAATTATGTCAGGATTAAAATGGTCTTGGAATTGTAAAAATCGATGAGCACTTACTAGTATATTTTCATATTACCAAAAGGGGTCCCTTTTTTCAGGACACAGTGTATAATTATATCCTTCAGACTTGAATTAATCCCACACAGAGGAAGGGTCAGCCACAAGGATCCTTCTTCCCCATTTGTTTGTGTCTCCAGTACCTCTTCATACTCATCACTACCTAATGGCTAGCTTAAAGGGACTGCTCTTCCTGCTCTTCCTCCTGCTCCTCCTTCTTCTATTTACTATAGTAGTAGAAGTATGTCATCGTCATCGTCATCTACTTCGTCATCATCATCACCATCAATTCGTGACGTCAGTCACTTGTCGGCGACAGATACGAATAAATGTTCTCCATTGTCCTGCTGCTGCTGCTGTTACTACTACTACTATTACAACTATTACTACTACTACGACAACAACTACTACTACTACTACTACTACTACTACTACTACTACTACTACTACTACTACTACTACTACTACTACTACTACTACTACTACTACTAATACTTCTACTACTACTACTACTACTACTACTACTACTACTACTACTACTACTACTACTACTACTACTACTACTACTACTACTACTACTACTACTACTACTACTACTACTACTACTACGACTACGACAACCACAACTGCTGCTGCTACTACTACTACTACTACTACTACTACTACTACTACTACTACTACTACTACTACTACTACTACTACTACTACTACTACTACTACTTACTACTACTACTACTACTACTACTACTACTACTACTACTACTACTACTACTACTACTACTACTACTACTACGACTACGACAACTACAACTGCTGCTGCTACTACTACTACTACTACTACTACTACTACTACTACTACTACTACTACTACTACTACTACTACTACTACCTACTACCTACTACTACTTCTACTACTACTACTACTACTACTACTACTACTACTACTACTACTACTACTACTACTACTACTACTACTACTACTACTACTACTACTACTACTACTACTACTACTACTACTACTATCATTATCATCAGCCTATATATTATAATAACTACATTCTGAGCTGTAAGCGTATTAGCCTGGTAAGGACTATGACTTGGGAAGGCGTGCTAATGACGTGGCGGGTACAGTACGGGTACGGGCATACCCGCGGGTACGGGTAGGGTCGGGTAGTAATTTTGAGAACGGGTCGGGTACGGGTAACGGTTCTGTGCTACGGGTACGGGTCGGGTAGCAAAAATGCTCTACCCGCAGACATCTGATAATTAATCAAATGCAGGCCCGTTCTTAGGCATACGCTGAATACGCAACCGCGTAGGACCCCGGCGATTCTGCCGAAATATAGGGGGCCCTAAAATCCCATTTATTAGAAACAATAATAATGGCATCACACGCAGCATGAGTCTAAATTAAGTGCAAATGCTTAAATTATTTAAGTTAAATATATTGTTTGTGACGCTAGTTGGGAAAAAGTCCTGGCCTTAGCCCTTAGGGTCAGAAAGCTAGGCGACTGCCAAGAGAATCGTCGGAACTGGAAACCTTATCTCTGTGCCTGAGTGAAAGCTACCACATATGTAAATTTGGGTGTCGAAAGATAAATTGTGGTCCATGGTGTGTGTGTGTGTGTTTGTGTGTGTGTGTGTGTACATATATGTATATGTATATAAAATAATAAATATGCGTACAATGTAAATGCATAATATTCAGTGTGGCGGGCTTTTCAGAGTTTTCAGTTCATTTCGAAACCCCATTAGAGTGTAGTACACAGAATTATAAGTAAATTTTATATAATAAAATTGAGAAATAAAACTGTCATTTTTAAGTCACCAGCTGCAAAGTGTGACGGTAAGTAGGCCTACAACTAAACAGTGCAAATGCAAGTGCACAATACTTTCACTTCTGAGACTGCATTTCACATTTATAAGTAAATTAAGCAATTCGCTGTAGCATAAAATATGCATCAGAGAAATTTACACACAGCATTATACATGGCCAAATTCCTGTAAATTTTATTTTCTTCTATGCAAAAAATCATTTTGGTCGCAGTTTTTACTTGTAATCGCAAATATAATCCTAATTTAGAGATTTCTTTAGCCCCCAAAAAAGCTAAGTCACGGGAACCAGTCAAAACAAAAAATTTAAACCTATATAAAAAAATCGATATGCGGAGGGTCAAGATCGAAAGGGTCAGGCAGGCAGACATTCGGCTGCGGTGTTTAGTTCATGGATGGTGTTTAGAATTCTTTCTTAGGTTCAACGTTTATAACGTGTCCCAATTCCCAATGGCTGGGACCCAAAAATAAAACCTACGTAAGGCCCTAGGTATCCTTCGGACGGGCCTGATCAAATGCATACTATGTATGTCAACTCACCAAGTATCAGGGTAATTCATTGAATAATGAGCTACTTAAAGGTCTTATCCGATCCTACTTAGACCAGTACCTCTACTGACTAAGTCTATGTGTTATTAGCACCTAAATTAACCTCCTTCGCTGGGCACGCCGACGAAAGAGAGCCCGACAAAAGATCGCCGTCAAAAGAGCGCCGATGTAAGAGCGAAGGGATCTATCAACGGGCTTATCAAGCAGACGACAAGCAAAAGGACCAATTGAAACAATTAGCATGTTAAGGCCTATAGTTTTATAGGGTTTAGTGCGAGATTGTTTCAATCGTAAAAAGGCAAGGTGACGCTGCTGGTGTCTGGCTACCGTTATCGTAAAGACAAGGAGAATAAATACGGCAGTACGTCCTGGCGATGCTGCAGGAAAGACGGCTGTCGTGGAAGGCTGAAGAAACTCGACAAGGATATTCTGTCAAAATCTGAACATAATCATTCTCAGGAGCCCGCTACAAATGAGGCGTCGAAAGTCGTGGCTTCTATGCGGAGACGCGCAGTGAAAGGAGTCGAGAAACCACGGCAGATAATATAGCAAGCCAGAAGTGAAATTACTCTTGAAGTCGCACCTCATTTACCTGCCTACAAAGAAATCGGGGTGCTCCTCCTCGTTTCGCCACTGAACTGTGGAACGTGCGCGACCGCATCAACGAAAACCTACCGAGAACAAACAACTCTGTGGAAGCTTGGCACAGAGCTTTCCAATGCATAATCTCGAGTCACGGTAATTATTTGCCAACGTAATCTTTGTATTGTCCCTATTGTACTGGCCTAAGGTACTGATCAATTAATTATAATAATACATTAATCATCATTGATAACAAGCATCTGTTTGTATTCTAACTAAAAAAAACTTTAATAGTTAGAATGCTTTATTCCTATTGACTATTGATTGTTTATTATAATGATGTATGTACACCAGAATGCGGATTGCAGCTGGTTCAATAAAGAATATGCTTACTTACTTACTTAGTTAGTTAAGCTTTATAACATCTGCTTATCTGTTTAAAAGGAAAGCGGGACATAGGACATCGCTTCATGCACATACATGGACCCGGACTGTTACGGCAGCTGAGTGTCGGGCTACATAGAGCCTGGAGACGAACCCACGAATGAGGCGATTTGCTTGGAGCAGCGCATGATGATAATGTTGATGATAATGACATTGATGATGATGACGCCGATGATGAAGGGGATGATAAGGATGAGGAGGACGGCGGCGACGATCGTGATAAAGATGGTGTTGCTGATTCTGCTATTGATGACAAAACCATTGTAAGCTCGACCCCAAGAAACTCGTCACATTTTGACAAAGCATTATTAACATAAAGACCGAAGTCGAAATAGTCAGATGGGTGACATCTGGGATCTGCTTCCTATCATATGGAAAAATAGGAGCAAAAACTGCTGAAGCAGAAGGCGTAAATGTGATGCAGCTTCCAATGGTCGTAAGCGTCACGGAATTACCAGTCTTGAGTCAAGTGGTAAACTGGGACAGTGTGCAGAGTTGTGAAAATGACAACGCTCCAGAGCATGATGCTGCTGATGATGAAGTCAGCGCAAATGATAGCCTAATGCTGCTGATGATGATTATTGCGCCTTCGTAAGGTTCTTGTAAGGCACTATATAAATGGCCATATACAAACGAACAAACATACAATACATAGGCCTACCTAAGTTGCTGATGCTGGTGTTACTGATGCTGACATGCTAACTGGAAGTTATGAACACCAACATAAACAAGCTTTTTGACACTTGAAATAATGGTAACGACAAACAGAACCATCTAAGAGACTTAGGTTCTCATTTCTATGGTGTCTGTAGCATATAACAGCAACAAACAAAAACAACAAATTCCGACGCACGATGTGTGATTTTGACACTGTCTCCCAAATCCTATGGCGATATGTTTCAATGGTTTATGGTTAGACTAAGTAGTAAGCACAGGCCTACCTTGTAACACACAAGCTTCTAAAGAACCCCTACGCTTTTTGTGAAACTTAAAATTGCCTACCGTTGAAGTTTGTTTCCTTGTATATTGTTTTTAAATTCTATCGTCATACGCGAATGCAAACGTTATCAGTTGGTGCACTAAAGACGAAGACTCAGTAGGCCCTATTTGACCTATTTATAAATACAAAAACTTTGCATTGCCGTCGATGTAAGATTTACCAATTGTTGGCTCGCATGTTTTTCTGATTGAGTGCAAGCATTAAAATTCTTTCTTTCCACTTACCTCTTTTGCCAACTGCAGATATTCGAAATTTATGGTTCTGTCCTTCACGATTATTTTCGTTATCGGTTCGCTTGTGTTTCACAATACGGGCACCCATAGTGCTAGACGACAGAAATTAGCTTGAGGAAGTCTTAATATTTGTTACTGTATGCTTTATTAAACGATGCTTTTCGAATTACTAGCGGTAACTTCATAAAACGTTTCTGCATAAGATAAATGGCTACAGATGTAACTAGGACGTAATAAGCAGTGGTCAATAAAAGCACAAAGACTTCGTCCGTTTTTGTCTCATCAACCAGGATGTAAATTGGTTGACATCTATTTTTATCCAAAGCTTTTGGCTCGTGGCGACAACACAACATGCACTAATTAGCCCATCCATAAGTAGCTGTCAACTGTTATTGTTAACCTACAGCGTTCTGCCTGTTGTTTTCTGAAATATACGAATATACATACATACATACAATGTCATAAATGCAGTTCAACATTACTCCTATGCCAGGGGTGAGCAACATACGGCCCGCGGGCCGGATCCGGCCCCTTGGGACGTTTGAACCGGCCACTGACATGTCTTTTATATTATCATTGTACCTGGCATTTGGGAACCTTTTATCCGTTTCATGAATTTTCAAAACTGAATTAACCCTAAGGCTACCAAGCTTTTTTGTAACACTGACTACCAATGGGGGGTGGTTACCACCCCCTGGATTTCGTGTTTGGTTTTACATATCATAACTTGTAATATAGCAATGGATTCATCATTCATTTCTGCACAGAATGGTATATTTAGTTGTACATTATGTGAATGCACCTCGAAATTACATCACTTTTAACAACGGAACCCATTAATTAGCAATATTGTATATTATTGCGTACATTTTGTACTTTTTGGATAAACAAATATAAGATTATGTGTGTTTTGAAACTTATCTATGTATAAAAGATACACAAAATCATCCCTACACATGTTTATATAGTATAAATGTACATCCATACATATATATCCATACATATATATCGGTTTACGTTGTAATGCTGTATTCAGCCATTTTCACACAGATTACGCGTATTATTATTTATTTTGATCACTTCCGGTATTCAAAAGACAACGATTTAGGTATGCAAATGAAGCCCTTCATTCCCTCTAAAGAATGGTATCTTTTTTTCTCTTCCAGGAAGACAAATGAATACGCTACAGACAAAAAACTAAGGGGAGTCCTTCCATTCAGCCATTTCTCGCGCATATTACGCGTATTATTATTTATTTTGAGCATTTCCGGTTGTCTCAGGTCAACTCAGTGACCATAGAAATGTAGCCCCACATTCCCTCTATAGAATGGTATAATTTGTGTCTCTTAATATTAAATGACGGATAAGATATAGTCGAAAATCTAGGGGTGGTGCTATCCACCCCCCTCTGGTACCTCGGGTATATTGGGTATAACTTTTGAACGGTGTGAGATATCATCTCACATTTTACCTCAAAACGTCTGTAAATGAACCCCCTACAGCTACTTAAAAGGTCAAATTTTTATTCCATACGGAAAAAGTTTGAGATGAAACAAACCTAGGGAGGGGTGGCAACCACCCCCCCCTTGGTAGCCCGAGGGTTAACTTAAAACATATTTTGTTCTTGTTGTAGTGTAGGACTGTAGGTATTTCGATAATTAGGGTTTCATCAAAAAAATCTTCATTTACTTTAACTGTTAATCTGCAATATTTAGTTTGAATAAAGATAATTAATATTGTCTCATTTTCTGAGGCAAATGAATCTGCTGGCATACGGCCCCTGAGCTGCTCTTAAAATCTTAGGGTGGCCCGCTGTCAAAAGAAGTTGCCCATGTCTGGCCTAAGCTATTACGTTTGGCACGACGCCGTAAGAAAAGCGCGCAGATAAAAGCGTGCAGACAAATGCGAGCTATGACAACAACCCCGACAAAGGCGTGCAAGACAAAAGTTCGCAGCTATAACATAATAAGTACCGCGTAACTTGATAGGTAGGCTACTACCATGACAGACCCATGCAAGTGAAATAAAATATTAGCGTCCAATTCTTGCTTAAATAAAAGTTGGATTGGTGAAAAAGTTTGTTGCTTAAATAGAAATTGGATTCACGAAAGAAATTCTTGCCTAAATAGAAGTCGCACTGATGAAAATGCTTCTTGTTTAAATAGAAGTTGGATTCATGAAACATTATTCTTGCTTAAATAGAAGTTGGATTGGTTAAATTAATTTTGTGTGAAAGTAAAAGTTGGTTTGATGAAAATAGTTTCTTGGTAAACTAGAAGTTGGATTGGTGAAAATAATTGTTTATGAACGTAGAAGTTGGATTGGTGAAACTAATACTTGCGGAAATGGAAGCTGACAGTTGTCATGGACATTGGTATAAAAATGCCATGCACATAAAAAGATGAAACGATAAGTCATAATGCGTACATAATAAAGAACGCTAAAACGATAAATTACCATGATCACTTGGTAACATTTTCTGTTCAGTTTTGAAAATTTCAAATTTTAAAATAATTTTCTACGCGCTTTCGCTACAGCTTGATCTTCAAGGACCGCACGCTCTTACCACGAAATACCTAATAAACCTAATTCTTTGGCCTCATTCAGCTACCCATCACCGTCCACTTCGCTCTTCTAATAGGCTTGACCTTCTGGTTCCTCGTTCTAAAACTGCTCTTGCTCAATCTCGATCATTTCCTTCAATGCTCCTTGGAATGCTCTTTCTCTTTCAGCTTGCACTATAATTCTATCTAGCAGAATCTCCTCCTCTTTCTCTTTTCTTAAAACCCGCTTTTTCTCTCGGGGTCTTGCGCACTGGGTGCGCTTCTGAATGGTTCATCCTACAAAGGGGGCTATATAAATGTTCAGAAACAATACAATACAATACAATAAGAAGTTTCATTCGCATAAAATGTTAGTTAACAATTTGTAACCAGGAATAGGATTGATGAAAGTCCAACTCTGTCTCTGATGGGACACAATTCGTAGTCGGTCAGGCAACTAAGAATTAGATAGATAGATATTCGTTTTATTTTCTGACAGGTTGACAGACCGCAACCAGTTACAATAGAAATATGTTTAAATAATGAAATCAAAAACAAACAAAAAATCAGACAGGTGTGCAGTCAGTCTCATCGGAGACATTGCCCACTATATAATTTTATGAGGACTTAGATTGCGCTCCCTGTAGTTGGAGAAGTGTGTTTATTTATTGACTTTAAAACCTTATTAGGGCTGCCAACTTTTAATTTTGCCCGAATAGTCACTCGATATGTCATAGGCTAACCAATATTGCACTGTCCACATTACTGTATCTAGAAGCTATAATTAGATTCACACTACCCACGGTTGTTGTTTCCGTGCCATTCTATAGAGGCTGTAAATAATGTGTTGTGCCTCGACGAATAGTCGGACGTGCGTCATCTTTAACCAGTGATGCTCAAGTTTTAGTTTTTTCGACAGCTTGGCTAGTCATTTGAGTGACAAAGTAGCGTCCGCTTCTTCGCCCAGTGCATTAAAACGGATGTTGAAGATAACAAGAACTTGACCTTCCCAGCGATTAGAGTTGACCTTATCAATCACAGAATAGCTTCCGGCTACTAAGTAGGCCTATGTCTCCAATAATTTGAAGAGGCTTTTACACACATATTAACCGCAAATATCGATATATTATTGTATTTGTGAACAGTGGAAACGCAATATAAAAGAGCATGACCATCATAGCGATTAGAGTTGTGCTTGCAACACCATCAATGGCTTCCAGCGGCTAACCACGCCACCACGAATTTGAAAATACCTCTACATTAGGCCTCTAAACAGTATAATATCGATGTATCATATACATGTAGACATTGGAAACTACACTAGACTCTACATAAATATATGACTATTAAGTATATATAGGTATATCTATGTAGTACTAATTATATATATTGTTGCATGCCTCTATAATTATATAGCCTACATGGAAGAAGTAGAAATGCAGCTCCTTAAGCTAGTATTACTAATATACAAACATTTATATGAAGTGTAGGAGACTTCAGTTTCCTTTGCCTTGTCATACGAGGGCGAAGAGTCAGTCCTCTCCCTTGCCTTCTTATATTTCCACCGTCAGTGTACGATCAGTGTACTGAAACTATTGTGAATTCGTAACGGGCGTGAATGGGATAGAAAACTTAAAGCAACTTTCTGCAATGGCGAGAATTGAACCATCAACCTTTTAGTCGACAGTCCGGTGCTCTAATCACTTGAGTATTAGACTATTTCATTTAGACTGCTGGAAAAACTGGGATTGGGAGGTCACCCTGTTCCACACTTCTGCCATCTACCGGGCACAGTGTAATGCTTATCAGCACCTCGGTGAGCACGTTCCCACTCATAAATCTGCGATAAATGTTGAGATGCCTGAAAGACAAATATTCGCCATAAGGAAACTATCCGCCCTCTTATGTCATTGTATGCTCATATGTGAATGAGGACATTGACATCACTTGGACGAGCAATATTGGCAGCAATGGACTGACAAAATGGCCGAAGCTAATGGAGAACATTTATTCGTACCCATCGCCGCGAAATAGCTGGCGTCAGGAACTGTTCTGGTCGGCCATGTTAAGATAAACGCTGCATCAAACGTCCATCTGTCATCTGTCATGTTAACCAATCAAACTGATTTTAACCATGTCGCCTGTTGTCTTCAAACCGTCGAAGACCATTTGAATGACCACAACAAGGCAGAAGCATTGGTCTATGGAGCTGAACTGACAGCTGACAATTTTACCTCCTAAGCTCGGATGACACTGATGATGATGATGATATTCGTTTATTGTTACATAATTCAAGCCAGGTGACAAAGCGCATCGTAGCTAATATAGTTAGAGGTAAATAATAGAGAAAATTAATTAAGTGCTATCATTAGCATTTAAGAATGATTGGCTGACCGTATCAATCACACAATAGCTTAACACCACAAAACCAATTCTGCCACAGCTCAAGGTTGGTTCGAGTGTCCAAAATATCTGGCGTCTTGGACCGTCGCCTCGATTTGCACGGACCGTCCGGATACCGAGGATGCTGCGTAGGTGGCAGTCATCAGTGACGAGATGCCAGGCTGTCATCCGCAGGCAGGAAGGCAAGAAGGCAGAAATGCAGGAAGGCAGGCAGCTGTTACGAGCGATGCTAGCATGTACACACTTGCTTCGACATGTACTTGGGGGCGGTGTGCCACCCAGATTTGTCTGTTTTCAAATTAACGAATATTATCTTAATAAAAAAAACTATAGAATATCAGTCATCGCTTTCGCTTGATGCTTTAACGTCTGGCCTAATAATTCAATAGCTCAGACGACTCTCGCATCCGAACCTCAACGCTGCCGATTTCTGGTGGTGCCAGTCCCAAGACCGGACAAAAGGAGGATGAGGACGACAATCATCTTTGTTATGACACGGCGGCCCGGGTTCGCTTCCCGGTCGGTCTGTTTATCAGAGATTAATTTCTCGGATCTTTACTGCGGGTGGCTCGGTCGCAATATAAACGTGGAGTACAATACAACACAATACAACACAACACAATATACTGGGGCGCGGTGGTATAGGGGGTATGTTCGGTGCCTTGCAGCTGGAGGGTTGCGGGTTCGAATCCACCTCAAAGCCGCCGCGTAGGGACCCTGGGCAAGTCCTTCACTCGCAATTGCTCATGCGCTTCGGCGTGAAACTCCGATTCAGCGTCCGCGCAGTAGTCGGGAGCGCCTCTGAATGGGCAATCTGGTAGGGGCGCTATAACAAATGTTCAAATACAATACAATATCGTTAAACAGAAATAGTGAAGCTGCCTCTCACATCCGCACCGAGTCACTGTAAATGTACACGCTTTTATCTATAGCGAGCGTATGATCTCGGCCTTGCACAGTTTTCAATGCATTGATCGGGTCAGAGTCTTCACTACCGCTGCCCGTTTGAATGAATACCACACCATTTGAGGTTACCGTGTCGGGACCGAGCTAGCCCGAGATTTAAATATCTTACGAGCTAGTCCGAGATTTAAATATCTTACGAGCTAGCCCGAGATTTAAATATCTTACGAGCTAGCCCGAGATTTAAATATCTTACGAGCTAGCCCGAGATTTAAATATCTTACGAGCTAGCCCGAGATTTAAATATCTTACGAGCTAGCCCGAGATTTAAATATCTTACGAGCTAGCCCGAGATTTAAATATCTTACGAGCTAGTCCGAGATTTAAATATCTTACGAGCTAGCCCGAGATTTAAATATCTTACGAGCTAGCCCGAGATTTAAATATCTTACGAGCTAGCCCGAGATTTAAATATCTTACGAGCTAGTCCGAGATTTAAATATCTTACGAGCTAGCCCGAGATTTAAATATCTTACGAGCTAGTCCGAGATTTAAATATCTTACGAGCTAGCCCGAGATTTAAATATCTTACGAGCTAGCCCGAGATTTAAATATCTTACGAGCTAGCCCGAGATTTAAATATCTTACGAGCTAGCCCGAGATTTAAATATCTTACGAGCAAGCCCGAGATTTAAATATCTTACGAGCTAGCCCGAGATCTAAATATCTCACGAGCTAGTCCGAGATTTAAATATCTTACGAGCAAGCCCGAGATTTAAATATCTTACGAGCTAGCCCGAGATTTAAATATCTTACGAGCTAGTCCGAGATTTAAATATCTTACGAGCAAGCCCGAGATATAAATATCTTAAAAAGGCAGCAACGGGGAGCCAGGGCCGATGAGAGGGGGGGTCAGGGGGGGTTGCTGCCCCGGGGCCCGGTTCTATGGCAGGGGCCCTTGGCAGGGGCCCGGAAACGTCTAAAACTTTGTTAAAACTTAAGAAACCTATCGCTCTTGGTTTTGTCCTGATGCAGTCTGTAGCCTGTATGACGAATGCTTCATGATACATGATATCCACACAGGGCCACAGATATATGTAGGCTATTTGTTGTGTCTATCTACATGTACATGTAGGTCACCCACAGTAGAAACGAACACAGTTGTACACGAAGATGCATTCGGATGCACGTCAATTCTCCCTTTCTGGCGTTGGCCTACAACCGCTGTATACGGAGCGTTGCGTATAGGCGTATACCCTTTACCTTGCCTTTTACCCATCACTGAGCCCCAGCGCTATTAAAGGAATGCTTGAAATAATATCCGCATTGTCTCTTTCGCGCGCGTTTTTCTGTCGTGGGTCGGTATCTTTCAATGAGTCAATGACTCTCCGCAGCCTCCAGTGTGCGTGTACTCGGCCTATTATATTGCGAAAGTAGTTCTTCATGTTCAAAATACAGTCGCTAATCCAGTCGTAAAACGATCTGAATTAAATTTTCAAGTCTAATTGCTTCTATTTACTAACTGGGCAATGAAGCGTTATAGAGGAACCGATCTATAGTATTTCTTTACAAAAAAGCAAGCCAACAACGAAATTCAATGTGACGGTGGTATTGGGACCGAAGAGGTTAGAAATACTTAGCATTGCAGATAGCCCAATTCTATTAGCAATGTTGTTAACGAAAACGATTTAATAAAAACTTAACAGTCTATTGCTCAGTCACAGGATTTAGGAGTGAGCACAGTAAGAGAAGTTGGTCATCGCTCGTCAAAATGATTTTGGACTAATAGCTGTTGGTGCTAAGTTAATTGATGCAGAAAAATTTTGAAATCCACCAGAATCGTATGCTTGGCCTAACACTTCGCATTATGCAGTATGCACGCCTCCGGTAAAATCCTAGCCACGCCACTGAAGTTATTAAGGCTATCCATCGATGTATATTACATACGTCGATGAGGCTATTCATCTATTTCAATTATTTAGGTCAAAACTTTTGGGGTGATATTATAGTTGAATAACGTGAATTTGAAAAACACTGCTTATCAGTATTTTGAGATTCATCAACAGTCGGCTTAGAATTGATTATTGGTTTTCTGGCAGGCAAAAAACTTTTACTGGATGTAAATTTATGAATTGAAATGATACTTTAAGTTACTGCCGGATGTAAATTATCATAATATATAAATAATTGATACCAAATTACAAATAATTATTTGGTATCATATTCCATTAAGTTGATGATAAATTAGAAGATAAATTACCATCAGAAATCTGGAGCTCAATAAAGGAAAGAAAGATTAGTGAAAGTCAGAAATATAAACGAGAGACAGACGCTCCTCGAAAGTCTTGCATTTTCAATTTTTTCAAAAGCAAATGATGCAGCAAATCAAGCTGACAATATCATTGCTAATAGTAGTAGAAGTGGAGTTGATGATTATGGTACATAGCGAGTTGTTGATGTACTCCATGTATACAGTTGTAGACAATGGAACGCAGCAACTCATTCTCTTGAAATTGTATATTTTAATGCGATAACTGTCATTTAAAAATTATTTATCACATTCACATAATCACAATTTCATAGTTCTGTATATTTCTTTATAGTAGGCTAAGAGTCCGAGATGGGCCTTTTAAACCAGAAATTGATTTTCACATAAATTTACTATTACTATTATCATCATCATTATCATCATTATAATTATTATTATTATTATAATTATTATTATTATTATTATTATTATTATTATTATTACATTTATTATTCTTCATTAACACTAGAAGTACCGAGAAATCGAACTTCCTAGAAGCACCAAGGGGGTCATTTTGACCCCAAATAATTTATAATGCAAAGTCAATTGCAAATTCAATGAAATTGACTATCAACTTTATTAACATAAATTACATGAACATAAACAAGTGTAATAAGTAAGTTGGAATGGAATAATAGGAGATCCTCTCCTCTCACCAGATCTCCTATCCTCTCGCCAGACCTCCTCCGCTCTCACTACATCTACTATCCACTCACCAGATCTCCTATCCTCTCACCAAATTTCCTATCCTCTCACCAGATTTCACCCTATCTTCTCGCCAAATCTTCTATCCTCTCACCAGATTTCTTATCCTCTCACCAGACCTCACCCTATCTTCTCACCAAATCTTTTATCCTCTCACCAGATCTCCCCTCTCACCAGATCTTCTCTCCTCTCGCCAGATCTTCTATCTTCTCATCAGATCTCCTCTCCTTTCACCAGAAAACTCTCCTATCTTATCACCAGATCTCCTATGCTCTGACCACATCTCCTCTCCTCTGACCAGATATTCCTTCCTCTCACCAGATCTCCTTTCCTCTTTCCAAATATCGTCTTCTCTCACCGGATCTCTCTCCTCTCACCGGATCTACTCTGCTCTCACCAGATCTCTCTCCACTCACCAGATCTCCTCTCCTCTCACCCGATATCCTCTCACCAAGTCATCCTTCTTCTCGCCAGATCGCCTTTCCTCTCACTTGATCTCCTCTCCTCTCACAAGATCTACTACCCTCTCACCTGATCTCCTATCCTTTCACTAGATCTCTCCTCTGACCACATCTTCTTACTCCCAGTAGATATCCTCTCCTCTCACCAGATATCCTCTTCTCTCACCAGATATCCTCTTCTCTCACCAGATCTTCTCTCACCAGATCTGTTCTTTTCTCACCAGATCTCCTCTCACAAGATCTCCTATCCTCTCACTTGATCTCCTCTCCTCTCGCCAGATCTACTATCCTCTGGCTAGATCTCTCCTCTGACCAGATCTGCTTTCCTCTCACCAGATCGCCTATCCTCTCATCAGATTTCCTATCCTCTCACCAGATCTCCTCTTCTCTCCCCAGATCTTCTTTCCCATCGCCAAATGTCCTCTCCTCTCGCCAGATCTCTAATTCTCTCGCCAGATCTCCTATCCTCTCACCTGATCTCCTCTTCTCTCACCTGATCTCTTCTCTCACCAGATCTCATCTCCTCTCGCCAGATCTCCTATCCTCTCACCAGATCTCCTATCCTCTCATCTGATCTTCTCTCCTCTGACCAGATCTTCTTTCCTTTCATCAGATCGCCTCTCCTCTCACCAAATCTCCTCTTCTCTCACCAGATCTGATCCTATCCTCTCACCAGATCTCCTCTCCTCTCACCAGATCTCCTCTCTTCTCACATTTATTACGTAATTAGCTTTGATATATAATATTATTGAATAAAAAACAAGAAATGCGTAAGCCTGATATGCAAGTACTGAAACAGGGGTCAGATTGACCCCTTGGTGCTTAAAGGTAGAACAGCAAAAATCTCAGAAATTGTGAATCCCCCGAGTTCAAATTTTGGCAGAGGGTATACCCTACGAAGTTAGGAAAAGTCATGAAATTACAGGACTCTGGCTATATCTGGGGCCGAGGTGCGTTCCGCTAAAAACCAAAAGGGGTCAGATTGACCCCTTCGGTGCTTCTAGTGTTAAATGTAATTTTGATGGCCTTTTTACAGGCTTACATCAGACTTGGGCTTGATGATAAAATTGAAAAAAGCTAGGGGCCCTGATGGACCATGAGAAGCGTCTGCCCCGGGGCCCGCTTTGGCTCTCGGCGCCCATGCGGGGAGCAAATCGCGAACCACACGCTCTCTAACACAGAGGCGCATGAGACGCAGCCTACGTTCTAACCAAAGTAGCTAACTGGGCGAATACACTCCGCGTGTTCTCAGTAGTTTTCTCTTGGCCGAGTGCACTCAATTTAACAATGAGCATGTTCTCGGGTGCTTTTCCGTGGTGATTAGCCTGCCCGATGCATTAATGAAGTGTACACGGTATGGCTCGCACAGTGTTTGCAGCCAGTAGGCCGACGAAGATACACGACCAAGCGGTTATTTGTTTACTACATTATCAGTAATTGCATCGTTGATAATGACTGTGTGACTGTAGAAATATTTGTAATAAAAGTAATCATCATAATGATGGAGAGGAAAAGAACAGCGACGAAGATGATGGCGATGATAATAATAATAATAATTAAAGTTATAATAATAACAGTAAAATGAGAATGATGATGATGATGACGGTGTTGATGATGATGATGATGATGATGATGATGATGATGATGATGATGATGATGATGATGATGATGATGATGATGATGATGATGATGATGATGATGATGATGATGATGATGATGATGATGATGATGATGATGATGACAAAATCAATAATAATAACAATAATAATAATAATATTATTATTATTATTATTATTATTATTATTATTATTATTATTATTATTATAATGTTCACAATAGCACAAATGACAGATAATAATAATAATAATAATAATAATAATAATAATAATAATAATAATAATAATAATAATAATAATAATAATAATAATAATAATAATAATTATAATAATAATAATAATAATAACAATAACAATAGAAATAATACGATGAATAGCAATCTGTTTTATGCTCCACAGTAAAAGGCGCCTCTTAATATTATTATCTAAGTATAAGTGGAGGAAGTGCATCCGACCAATAAAAAATTAAGGCTTCCCTGTCGCCTACGAATCCTACCAGAGCGACAGGAGCTCGGATAGTCGTAGCTGAACATAAATACAAACTAGGTTATCAGCGAAAAAACCGCTCCGCTGTAGAATAACTTACCCAACTTACGGCATCATACGAGGCCTAGCCGTGCGCAGCCGTAGAGGACTCCTGCGCAAAGCTATACTGGGCGCCTGGAGCCATTTAATACTCGGCCGGATACAGTGCGATGCATCGCTAGAAGGCTGCATCTGTTTGTTCAGAAACTGTTGTCATTATTTTGCGAACAGACAAATACTTGTGACGTGTTCTTTTTCTTTTATGAAAAAGTTACCTGATGAACATGGCAACCGAAACTTATGATGATATCTCGACGCGTGATCGAAGCATGGATGACCATGACAGCTACGACCCGTTTGAGTATTACAAAAGAGTGAATGATAATTGGATCATGTATTTCATCAGCATTGGATGTGCGATTGCGATGTCTGGTGGCATTTTCACGAACATCTTGGCTTTTGTTGTTCTCGTGAGAAGTCGTCTGTGGTTGAAACACGAAGGATACGTTTATCTGGCCGCAAATTACTGGGTCAACGTCGGAATTCTGTTGTTCTGTACAAGCTCGTTTTGGTATACATCGGTCTATGGATCGGGATATTACTATCCACCGACTAGTTCGAATTTCATGTGCAAAGTATGGCACTTCCTAATGAGTATCTTCTTTGCGTCCGGTTGGCTGTCTGTTGCCCTCCTGTTTAACGTTTACCTTCGCGAACATCTGATACACAGGAGAAGGTGTGGATGTCCGATGTTTGCGGCCAAATACTGTACGCTGTTCGCAAGTAAGATCATCGTTGGTGTCATTTTCAGCGTATTGTTTATATGCGGTATTCCGTATCTGGCGTTTTACGAGCTTCTTCACAGAGGCGGATGCTACTCATCACAACATATGGATTTGGAGTTAGCTCTACTCGTCGAATCGATCCTAATGTGGTTTCTTCCGTTCTTCCTCTTCCTACCCATCATTATACTTATGACTCTTTGTACAAAGAGAGAAGGTAACACCTTCGGATTCTCACAGATCGAGGAGAGATCGGTTTCTGATGAACAGATGAGAGTCGTGGCTGTTACTCTGTCGTCGATGACTCTCTTTTCACAGTTCATCTTGGTATTTGTTTACTTTAACTTTAGGTTTTTCGCTTTCGGCTTGGGAGTATTATCCGAGCTGGTGTTCGCTTTGTCCCTCGGTCTTCAGCCTATCCTGTGTTTCGTCATTCTGAAGACCTTACGCGATGGATTCCGTTCTCAGCTGCGAAACATCCTTTGCTGTCTTCGACTGTTTCCTTCGTTGATTCCCAATGAGGGAGTGGTTCAGCTGAGCGCCATCCAAGATGATCAACCTAGCGTTTCCGAAACCTAGGTCTCCAATGCGGGACTTTACCAGTACGTCGAATTCATGGCGATCTGAAGAGTCAGTCCCAATGGCAATAAATATTGTTTCCTTTTTTCATCTGTTTTTTCGCCTATGCTGCTACAATATCGTGCAAGATAAGGTTGACAGGACCAGATGAGTATAGAAATTCTCAGATTATAGCTTTTTCATTAGAAAGGCAGAGATTCTTCTGTATAAGAGTTGTAAACTAATTGCGGAATAGCTTGTACGTTATTACTCTGTGAGAGGACATTTTAATCAAAACTTTAGAATGCTGCGAAGGATTTGCTATTGAGCGTTTCCGATTATATTCAGTGGTTCCTATAAAGACAGACTAAAAGTCTACCGTATTATCTAGGCCTATATCTGTATATCACATGTGTCATGTAATCGCCAGCCAAAGGATTTTCGTAAAATATTCTCCATCCAGCCACCCCGCTCTACTCGATCATCCTCCTGTCTCATCTTTACCGTACTTCAGTCACTATTTATCAAAAAGTTCTCCCTTTACCGCACTGCACCTCCACCCTGAAACGATCTCCCTTCTGAATTCCGTAAATGTTCTGTTTCTACGACAGCTTTACTATTCACCATAGATGTAAAAAACGGTAAAAACAAAATAAAAAACGAAATAAAACGTCGTTTTTTCAAAATAATAAAAAAACGGAAAAAAAAGAGAAAACAACGGAAAATACAATAATGTGACTTTGTTACATCTTTTCTGCATTTTAAAATTAATAACCTTGTTTATACAATTTAATTTTAATCAGCAAATAACATAACTTTATAAGTAAACACAAAGTAACATATAGGCCTATTAATCTTCAACATAAATTTGGTTTAATAAGAAATTGAGTTATTAAAAATACTGAAATCTTTTCAAATTTAAATTGCCTACACAAGTCCACATAAGTGCATGCTGACATAAACAATTAAAAACTAAATTTTGTAACTATTATACTAGGCCTAGAGTGTACGTATTCAGAAATTGTACTTACAATTTTGACTTAGCCTATAATATTATAAGAACGTAATTATATATTATGGAGTAATTATCAGTCAGTTTATCAGTCAATCGGAGATTACTGGGTACAAGGACAACATTTCGCATTTTGGATACCTTAGAAATTCAAATAACTTTTATTTCTTGTTCTGTGCTATTATATTTCTCAACTGATGACACTAAATAGTGATGTAAATTAGATGAATCCTTGAAAGGACTGAGACAACGTAAGGGATATCAGACAAGAATAAAATTAAACAAATAATAACAGACAGTAAATAAATAAGTAAAGTTACATACAAAAAATAAAAAACGGAAAAAAACGAGACGGGAAATAAAATACGAAAAAAACGACGATTTTTTGGAAAATAATAAAAAACGAAAAAACGTTTTTTACAACTATGCTATTCACCCATCATCATATTTTGTCTCAGGCTCCCATGTTTTACAACCATCAGGCTTTCCACTCAAAATCCCAGCTATTCACGAACTCTTACCCTTCCAATCTTACTCGACCTGAACGGAATCCGCCTTATCAGCTGCTCTGCTTCCTGTTGTTTCTAGTCTCTCTCTAGCGACCGGACTCGGATCTTCTCTCAACATTTCTGTACAACCCATCTGACTCGACGCAGCGCTCGTGAATGAGCCTATGGTGCTCTGCGCTGAGCTTAGAAATTTAGAGTTTACGATTACGATATTATGTTATATTACGTCGTATTATGTTATATTACGTCGTATTATGTTATATTACGTCGTATTATGTTATATTACGTCGTATTATGTTATATTACGTCGTATTATGTTATATTACGTCGTATTATGTTATATTACGTCGTATTATGTTATATTACGTCGTATTATGTTATATTACGTCGTATTATGTTATATTACGTCGTATTATGTTATATTACGTCGTATTATGTTATATTACGTCGTATTATGTTATGCTTTGTTATCGAGACTTAGCAAGAACGGCTACACGACGCCATCGGTCAAATGTATTTTTCAGAATTGCTTTTATCCCAGTCCTGTATTGTCTTCAAACCGGTGCACACTCTTAGAAAAAAACCAAGGTAGTTGCCAGAGTCTCTGGAGCTGATAATTTCACCGTCCCGTTAATTCAGGAAGCAGTTGCCATATCTAAGCCCAAGGAATACGATAAAAAAAATCGGCAGACAAACAGCTCTTGCTCCACGCCACAGCCAGCCTACCAGCCGAGTATTTTTCCACAAACGAATCAGGCTAAATTGTGTGGTGCGCCATTCATTTATTCGTTCATTCATTCATTCATTCGTTCGTTCGTTCATTCATTCATTCATTCATTCATTCATTCATTCATTCATCCATTACTCATTCGTTCGTTCATTCGAGGATTTATATAGCACCTCTTCATGGGAACTACTCAGAGATGTTCCCGACTCCACCACTTCCTGCTCCACCTGCACTTCAATAACCTTCGTTTATCATTTCAAACTAACTCACCGCAGTAAGGTTACGATTATTCATAGTATAAACGAATGATCACAGGATTCGAATTTAACTGTTTGGCAGCCATGAAAGGCGCCCATCACGTCCTACTGCTCATTTTACCAACGCCATATGGCGAATGAAAGGCTAAGTCGACCTTCCACTTCTTCTATCTCCACGTCCACCACCTATGCTTCCACCCCACCTCCACTTCCACCTCCCCTCCTCCTTCTCCTCCTCCACTCCTCTTCCACTTCTTTCTCCTACACCTCCAAAACATCATTCTCTTTCACCTTCTCGAACTCTACCGCTTCCTCATCCATTCCCCCACCCCCAATTCCACTACCTTCTTCTCCATTTCCTTCTCCTTTACCTCCTTCTCCTCCACCTTCTTCTCCTCCATCTCCTTCTGCTCCGTCTCCTGCCCTCCGCCTCTTCCTCTTCCTGCACCTACACCTCTTTTTCATCCACCTACACTTTTACCTCCTTTACCTCCACCTCCTCTTTCACCTCCTCCACCCCAAATTCCACTATCACTTCCACCACCTCTTTCTTTACCACGTCCACTTCCGCCTCCTCCGCCTCCTCCACCTCCTCTACCTTCACCTCCGCCTCCTGCACCTTTTCCTCCACCTCCTTTCCGATTCCTCTTCCACCTCCTCCACTTCCTTCCCCCACTCTTCCACCTCCACCTTTACCGACTCTTCTTCCTGCATCTCCATCCGTTTCTTCTTCATCTCCATCTCCACTTTCACCTCATCCCCTTCCTCCACCTCCACCTCATTCTCCTCCTCTTCTTTCTTCTCCTTCTCCTACTCCAGAGTTAGGATTATCACTTTTATCAAACGAAGTCATTTAAGGTATTTGTACCCTATATTTAACATTGTTTATGTATTTTGTTCGTACTGTGAGCATAATAATTATTATCGTCCTTGATTATCTTGACCCTGTCCGGCTATTTTCTCCGGCACTCCTCTTTCCTTTGGTCAACATTCAATCGCAGCACGGTCCACTTTCCACTTCATTCCGTTTTCCATATCTTTCATGGTCGCTTATCTACTGAGTCGATGTCTCACTTAAGATCTATATCTCCTCCAATTCGCTTATAATAATTACCAATTACTGTTCTTTTGAGATACTCTGATACACATGATAATAATTATTGTCCGCATGAATGCAGCTCTGTAAAAGGCTCGTAGATGGCAAATATGTGAGAAGATCCATACGACAGAAAGGCCAATTGCGCCAGCAGTCAGGAACCTCTCCCAGAAATCGTAGTTCTTTGGCCACTGCATTCATCAGCTCTTGCCACCTCTTCGTGAGGACAAGTACTTAGCCTACTTTGCAGGAGATCACAGCCTTGCATGCTGTTTTTATTAGTTAATCTACATTGTTTAACAGCAGTTTTGTTAACCGATGCATCCATCGTTATATTTAGTTTTTCACCTGTGACTTTATAATTATGATCTTCTACTGTTTTAGTTTATTTTAAGATGTATGTAATCGTTATATACAATGTAATGCATGTTCGCTTGTGTGAATGATGCAAATAAAGGCTACTTACTTACTTGCTTACTTATTGGGAGGACCTCATTCGAAGTTGGCTTAGGCCTATATAAGATATTTTAATCTCGGGTTATCAAGATGCGGACACGATCACCTTATGAAAATGGCGCGGCATCCATTCAAATAGGCAGCGGCTGTGAAATATATATCGCCCAATCAATTCTGATTGGTGTTCACTGTGAGAGGTGCTTTATGAATTTTTAAATACAATACAGTTCATTTTAAAATGAGCAGGGTCGAGACCATTAGTGGCTATGTTAAAACGTGCATATTTAGATTTGCATTCAATATCACTACTTGCAGAGCCTTAAATCTTATGTTCTTAGCATGGTTAAAGTATAAGTCTTGATAACTACTTGGATACGTACTTTCCAAGAGGACATCTTTCGATCGATATCAGTTTTTGCATTGTATTGCGTTGCTTTGAAGTTGTTCTGTCGCTTGCATTTTTACGTATTTCTACTAAACTGCATCCATATTCCATAAACTAAATAAAGTAGACCGTGTAAAAGTCATTAAGCATCGCTTATTTTCCCACTCAATTTCTGAGTAACAGTAATTGTTTATCGTCTAAAACAATTTCTGTATAATGGTGGCTTGTCTAGCCAGGATACAGCGGCTGCCGAGTCAACATCAACCCTTGATGGGAGATGCCACGCTAGCAACAACGAGTAGGCAGCAGGCAGGCAAATAGGCAGACAGACAGACAGGCAGGCTGGGAGGCTGGGAGACAAGCAGGAAGTCACATCTGACAGTGCTTTCGTGCATATAATATTGGTCCCATCTTTTCCCACTGCCTTCGGTTACGGCTTCATGTCCGATCAACTGCGCTATGCTACGGTAGCCCGTTCAGGCCATCTAGTAATCTTAAAAAGTCGTTATTTAATAATAATAATAATAATAATAATAATAATAATAATAATAATAATAATAATAATAATAATAATAATAATAATAATAATAATAATAATAATAATAATAATAATAATAATAATAATAATAATAATAATAATAATAATAATAATAATAATAATAATAATAATAATAATAATATCTGTTCTTTAATGAAGCGCCGGACAAACGCACTGCGCTGTACATTTACATGTTATGACAATTAGGCAATTCACAAGAACGTAAAGTCGTGTTTGGCTACAACGGGGACATCCTGGCTCGGAGTACATGTCAAGTATTGGTAGAGTATTCGAAGCAGATGTCGAATGCACATAGTGTGGAGGCTGACGACCCGCACAGCGTTTACAAGGCTGGGTGTTTACGTATATATAGGCCTACCCAGCAAAGGCTACTATGAATTCTGCAGAAACACTAATTAAGGTTCATTTGAATACAGCAGAAAGAGTATTAAAAATAATGACAGTGTCAATTATTGTTCTGTAACCTTTTCAGGACAACAAACATTTCCTTTAATAATGTTAATACTATTGATGGTGAAGAAATAATAATGCCGGTACTACATCGACAACAACAAAAAAAACAACTACTACAACAACTACTACTGCTGCTTCTACTACTATTACTGCTAGTAATAATAAAAATAATAATAATCATAATAATTGAGTTCCGAGGCACTTTCGCCAACCAGGACAACGACGAGTAGGGTCATCTTCAGACAAATTACATCGACAGCTATAGTAATATCCCTGAGGAATCTTGTATAGTGTATACCTCGAAGAAAACAAAAATAATAATAATAAATACTATTATTATTATTATAACAATTATAAAAAATATTATTATTATTGCTAATATTATAATAGTTATTATTATTAGCAGTTGTTATAATAGTTATTATTATTATTATTATTATTATTATTATTATTATTATTATTATTATTATTATTATTATTATTATTATTATTATTACTATTATTATTAGTATTATTATTATAATTATTATTATTATTATTATTATTATTATTATTATTATTATTATTATTATTATTATTATTATTATTATTATTATTATTATTACTATTATTATACAACGTTTAAATACAGTGGCCTTTGGGGCACTTTCGACGGGCCTTTCCAGACAATTTTCTACAGTACATAATATATAATATAGAAGTCTCTGAGGGATCCTGTACGTGTACCTCGGGGCATACAAATAATAAAATAACAACAACAACAACAACAACAATAAAAGGACACGTCTGTCTGTTTGTCGATTCCACAGGAGGAAACGCCTCTCATCGCCATAGTATCTAAGTAAGTGGATGAAATGTAGCCCACCAATTATAACTCTCATATGTTTCATGTCGCCTACAAACGCCACCAGAGCTAAGAGAGCTCGGGTAGTCGTAGCAAAGCATATAAAAACGTGATTATCAGCGAAAAACGAAACTGTTGCTGTATACATATAGCTAATGGCATCATACGATGCCTAGCTGCATGTGCTCAGCCAGAGATAACTTCTGCGCAAAGCACCACAGGGCGCCTGGAGTCATTTAGGACTCGGCTGGATACAGTGAGACACATCGCAGGAAGGCTGCATCTGTTTCCACACAGACTGTTCTCATAATTTTGTGAACAGACCAAGAAGTGTGACGTGTTCTTCTGCTTTTGTGAAAAAGTTACCAGATAAATATGGCAACCGAAACCTATGATGACATCTCGACGAATAATCGTAGCACGGCTGACTATGACAACATCGAACCTTTTGAGCATAGCAACGTTGTGAACACCTGGGACGCTTATCTTATCGGTATTGGGTGTCCGATTGCGATATTTGGTGGTGTCTTCGCGCACATCTTGGCTTTCGTTGTTCTCGTGAGAAGTCGTCTGTGGTTGAAACATGAAGGATACGTTTATCTGGCCGCCAATTTCTGCGTCAACGTCGGAGTTCTGATGTTCTGTACAAATTCCTTTTGGTTTACATCCGTGTATGGTTGGGGAGATTACTATCCACCTAATACTTCGAATTTCATATGCAAGATGTGGCACTTCTTAATGAGAATTTTCTCTGCGTCCGCTTGGCTGTCTGTTGCCCTCGTGCTTAACGTTTACCTTCGAGAACACCTGATACACAGGAGAAGGTGTGGATGTCCGATGTTTGCGGCCAAATACTGTACTCTGTTCGCAAGTAAGATTATCGTTGGTGTTATTTTTAGCGTGTTATTTTTATGCGGAATTCCGTATCTGGTGATTTACGAGCTTCATCACGAAGGCAGATGCTCCGCGACACAACATTTGGAAACACCTATGCTCGTGGAATTGATCCTAATGCGGTTTCTTCCGTTGGTCTTCTTCCTACCCATAATTCTACTTATGACGCTGTGTACAAAGAGAGAAGGTAGCATCTTCGGATTCTCACAGGTCGAGGAGAGATCGGTTTCTGATGAGCAGATGCGAGTCATGGCTGTCATTCTGTCATCGATGACTCTCTTTTCGCAGTTCATCTTGATGCTCCGGCGTGAATTAGTTCGGAGTAGCTTGGGCTTTGAAGTATTATCCGAGCTGGTATTCGCTTTGTCCCTCGGTCTTCAGCCGATCCTGTGTTTCGTCATTCTGAAGGAATTACGCGATGGATTCCGTTCTCAGCTGCGAAACATCCGTTGCTGTCGTCGACTGTTTCCATCGTTGGTTCGCTATGACGAAGTGGTTCAGATGAGCGCCATCCAAGAGGATCCGCCCAATGCAGCTGAAACTTAGGTCTTCAATGTACTTAGACTGGTTAGATCTTAGGCTGTCTCATTAATTTAGAAAGCAGTCGCCGTAACTATTCCGAACAGTCGACTAAGACGAACTTATAAGCAATGCGAGATGAACGCCTCAACCAGCCGAAAACTTTGCCAATTAAGAATCAGGTTAACTTATGTAGTGTGCAATATTCTAGTGATGGGCAAACGTTAACCAAAAACTTGCAAACTTTTAGTTTAACTAATAATTTTTAGTGAAGGCAGAAGTTTAACTAAAAAATAGTTTATCAAAAACCAAAGTTTGACTAATATTTTTAGTTGTTAACTGGAATGTTTAACTAATATTTTTAGTTATTAGCTAGGAAGTTTAAGTATCAAAATCAGCATCTATTTTTCGCAAAGACTGTCATGAGTTACTGGTTTTATGACTCATGTCAAGTGAGATGCATTGCATGACACGATTAGCAACTTAATTCATGATTTTCTTGTAGAACTGTACTACTACTATTAGTCTAGTACACATTTGGCCTACATAGTTTGATAGTGAAGTTGTGATTGACGCTCTGCATTATTACATTTCACTTAACCTTTGTCATTGTGAAAATGTTTGTGAAAAAGTTTGTTAAAAAGTTTGAAAAAGTTCAACTAAATATTTTTAGTTTAGTTAACTCATTTACAAAATCAGTTGCCAACGTTTAGTTAAACTTTCTTATTTTAGTTGAAAATTATTTATAGTTTAACTAAAAAATTGGTTAGTGCGCATCACTGGCAATATTCTAGTGATTAGCGTGCCCGACTGTCAATCGAGAGAGAGATCAGGGTTTAAACCCCACCATAGAAATATTTTGTGTCGAGATTTCTGTTTCACCTGCGAATGATCATACAATCGGTGGGAATATTATAGGGTGAGAAAAATTAAGTCGGTAACTTCTTTATATCCATCTTCTCCTCCACCTATTCTACATCCTCCTCCTTCTTCTCCTTCTCCTCCTCCAGTTACTCCTTCTACTCCTACTCCTGTTCATCTTCTTATTTTCCTCTCTTCCTCTTCCTGCTTAATCCTCGTACTTCCTCTTTCTACTTCCTCATCCATCTTCCACTTTCTTTCTCTTTCTCCTTTCTCCCTCTACGTCCTCTTCTTACTTCCTCTTCCTCCTTCCTCTTCCTCTTTCCTCTTTCCTCTTCCTACTTCCTCCCTCCTTCCTCCTATTGCGTCCGCTTCCTTCTCTCTCTTCCTCCTTCCTCTTCCTACTTCCTTCCTTCTTTCTCCTCTTGCTTCCTCTTCCTCCTCTCTCTTCCTCCTTCCTCTTCCTACTTTCTCTTCCTCTTCTTACTTCCTCTTCCTCCTTCCTCTTTCCTCTTCCTACGTCATCCTTCCTCCTCTTGCTTCCTCCTTCCTCTTCCTACTTCCTCCTTCCTCTTCCTACTTCCTCCTTCCTCTTCCTACTTCCTCCTTCCTCTACCTACTTCCACCCTTCTTTCTCCTCTTGCTTTCTCTTCCTCCTCTCTCTTCTTTCTTCCTCTTCTTAATTCCAGTTTTCTTCTTCCTCTTCCTACTTCCTCTCCCTCTTTTCTTCTTAATATTAATACTTCCTCGTTCACCTTCCTCTTCCTAATTTCTCTTTCACCTTCCTGTTCTCGCTAACTCTTTTCTTTTTCCTCTTCCTAGATCCTATTCCTCCTTCCTCTTCCTTCTGCCTCTTCCTACTTCCTCTTCCTCTACTACTGCTGCTGCTGCTACTGCTAATGCTACTGCTACTGCTACTGCTACTGCTACTGCTACTGCTACTGCTACTGCTACTGCTACTACTACTACTACTACTACTACTACTACTACTACTACTACTACTACTACTACTACTACTACTACTACTACTACTACTACTACTACTACTACTACTACTACTACTACTACTACTACTATTTTCTTTTTCGTGTGGAACTCGGAACGCGTTGAGCCAAGATATCCTTAAAGACGCCCACGTAAGGGCCTTGATACATACATGTATAGCCTACGTTCATTCTAAAAATTCATCTTTCGAAGTCAGGTTTTTGCAATGTATTGCATCATAATGTATTTTTGCATTGAAGTCAATGAAATGCATTGTATAGCACAGCAATGCATTAACTGTATTCTGCTTTGTTGCTGTAGTTTTACTGTATTATATTGCATTGCATTGAAGTTGGTGTGTCGATTTTGTAGTTTTTGTGTACTTTTCTACTTACTAAATTGCATCCATTTACTAAATTAGGTAGACCATCTAAAGTCATCAAACGTCTGTTATTTTACCACTCAATTTCTAAGTAGGCCTAGGCCTGACAGTATTATAGTTAATCGTCTAAACCAGCCATGGATAAGTACAGCAGCGGCTGTGTCTACATTTCACTTTTGTGGCGAGATACCAGGCTGGCACCGAATGGTAATCAGCTGACAGGCAAGTTGGCAGACAGGAGAGGCAGACAGAGAGGCTGGGAGACAAGCAGTCTGTGGCATCTGACAATGTTTTCATGTAAGTGTTATATAATTGATTCCATTATTTCCCACAGCCTTCGGTTACCGCTTCACGCCCCGACCAACTTTTTGCTCGGCTCTTTATTCTGCATAATTTATTGGCTCAGAAGACTCTCGTGTCGGCACGACGTTTACCCCGGGTGATGCAGCACACCGAGTGAATGTAGCTAAGGCGAAGAGTCGTGTTTTGCTCGAACGAGGACATTCTTGCTCAGAGTACATGTCGAATTGTATGAACCCGCACAGCGTTCACAGGGCTGCCCAATTACGTATAATATCCAGCCAAGGTTAATAGGAATACTGCAGAAACAGTAATTGCAATAATGACAATAATGTCAGCTGTTCCATGACTCTTGCTGGTCAAAAACACATTTCATTATAATGATTATAGGCCTAATATTGAGAGCAAACGAAATAATAATAATGTCAATAATAGTAATAATAATAGGCCCAATAGGCCCCGCCTTCCTCTTGGGGTTCTGGGGCGACTAGATCGAGTTCTACGCTCGGCTGCTCGTCTCATTGGACGACTACCTAAGTTCTCTCCTGTCTCTGCATACATACGTGATGTGTTGCACTGGCTGCCTATCTCTCAGCGGATCTCATACCGCACTGCTGCTCTAGTTTCTCGCTGTGTTCTTGGCTGTGCTCCATCTTACTTGCGTGATCTTTGCCGCCCAGTGTCCGACGTTGCAGCGCGTCGGGCACTTCGTTCTACGACGAGGGGTGAGCTCCTAGTTCCACGGGCACGCTTGGCTATTAAGCAGCGCCGTGCTTTTTCGGTTGTGGGACCTTCCACCTGGAATGACCTCCCGCTTAAGCTCCGCTCTTTACTTGTGAGCCAACCGGCAGGGTTTTACAAGTCTCTCAAGTCTTTTTCTTTAGTCGTGGCTGGGCCGGGAGCGCTTCTGAGTAGTTTCTTGAAGAGGCGCTATATAAATGTTCTGAATGAATGAATGAATGAATGAATAATAATAATAATAATAATAATAATAATAATAATAATAATAATAATAATAATAATAATAATAATAATAATAATAATAATAATAATAATAATAATAATAATAATAATAATAATAATAATAATAAGTCATTTCAGACGTTCATTTATTGTACCCTGACATTGTTTCCACAGAGATCGATGGCTCTGCTTGTTAAGATCCAAGTAAATGGAGGATATATACATCCAAACCAATTGAATACTAAGTTTTATCTGTTGCCAACAAATCCTATCCCATCAATAAGAATTCTGTTGTAGGCTACATTTTAGGAATGTACAAATGCCAACTAGACCAATAGCTACCCAAGCCGACCAGGGTCAAGTAAAGAGAACTAACGGCTCCATACGAGGTTCCACCGCGGTCAACCAGAGAGTGACACAACAGTACGGTGCTTCAGGTGGGACTTGACCACTACATCGACTTCTCCGCGATCTGAAAATTTAATCCAAGGTGGCAACACACAGCAATGTTTTATCCTTTTTCAGCATGGCGCTACTCACTGTTCCATTAGCAATATTTACGACCTGTGCTAGCTGATTTATTATCACAAGGGCGACTTCGAAAAGGCGAACGTCAAAGGGCGCGATCAAAAAGGCGCCGCTCAGAAACGCGCATGTTTAAAACGGCGCTGATCAAAAGAACACCCCAAATAAAAAGGCGACAGCCGAGAAGGCGAGAAAGTTCGCAGTAGTTCTGAGCCAAAATACATCAAAGAGAACTGCGAGAACGTTCGCAGTTGTTCAAAGGGAAAGGTAGCCTACATCAAAGGGATAATTGCGCACATCCACGCAAAGAATTATTTTCATCAATCCAACTTCCATTTACGCAAAGAATTGTTTTCATCAATCCAACTTCCATTCACGCAAAGAATTATTTTCATCAATCCAACTTCCATTCACGCAAAGAATTATTTTCATCAATCCAACTTCCATTCACGCAGAGAATTATTTTCATAAATCCAACTTTCATGTACGCAATAAATTATTTTCGTCAATCCAACTTCCATTTTCGCAAAGAATTGTTTTCGTCAATCCAATATGAATAAGATCTACAAGTCTGCTTCATTCAGCTGTGATTTCCGACTGATAAGGACGAATTTATTAATTTAATCAAAATCGAAATTATAGTTATGGGTTTCAGGCATTAATAACTGTTTGAAGGGTGAAAGTTTCAAACCGCTCATACTAATCATGTACATAAATCTCAGACTGTTCAGATTCATCATCACTTGGCTCAAAATGAACACCAGTAGCGCCATCATTGCAGTTGTAATTACTATCGACTTGAATTACTGTTTCAATAAAAGGCCTAATAACAAATATTCAAGATTTCAAGTATGCCAATTATCTTACGATTTAAACCTATAGATCGCCTTTTTGATAGCGCACCCTCTATTGAGCGCCCTTTTGATCTGCGCCCTAATAAACATTCGCTTTTTAAGCGGCGCCCTTTTAAATGCGCGCTTTTGATATTCGCCCTTTCGGAGTCAACCTTGTATTAGGATACCGTGCTATAGGGTCTAGCTGTGGTCCGTAGAGGATGACACGTCTATAAATGGCATAAACTGGCGTTGTGTAAACAGAAAAAGAATGAAGTTACACTAAATTTGATCGGCTTTTCTTTTCTCTTATCTTAATAAGATTTCCGGAGGATTTGGACTCACGCGTCATACAGGCTTCACAAAAAATTCTTGATTTTTTCGGAGAATCCAGATGGTCAGGTTGAAATTGATCACACAGTTTCATAGTCGTCGCCATTCTAATGCTGAAGCCGCGCTCACGCTCATCACTATATGTAGCTGTCTTCAAGGCGGAACTTGATTATGTCTACGAGGTGGACCAGTTGCATGTGCGGACTATTATGAGGGGATGATTCGCGACGCGTGTGGGTTGACAATAATATTGACAGTCATTCTAGGGAAGTATAAATGCCAACAAGACTTACAAGACTTAATATATCTACCCAAAATTAGTGCCAAGATCAAGTAAATAAAACTATTGGCAACATGCAAGTCTAAGAACGTGAGAGACATTATTGCACCTTAGTCCCTCCTCCATTACAATCCACCAGAGCACATGGGACCAATTAGGACTCAGCCGGCTACACCCAGTCTGATCCAGACCCTGTGTTGGATGCACAACCCTACGGAAGCCCATAGGGACATGCGATTAATTTTATTTATCTAGTGCGCACCAGACCCGGCTATCGTCATCTAGCAGCGTTCTTCGACAGAGCCTCTCTGCTTTCCTGACTGCGTCGCAGCGCCCTGCACTCTCCATCAACCCACGGCGTCAGCGGGCTGTACCGAGTGCGAACCCTCCTGGCCGGCAGAGGTCGTCGACGATGGCAGTGAGGGTGTTGTAGTACACCGTCACTAACACCGCAACAAAAGCTCCCCGACGGGTCGACTCCGAGTCGCAGAGCCAGCTGGCATGCAGTCGACGTCGAACGCCATCCTGTCTGGCGTAGCATAGGATATGACCTTTCTCCAGCTAACGTCAGGCGCTGCCCGTAGAAAAAGCAACTGGTAGGAGAAGAGTCCGGTAGCTGAGTTGTCGTGTTGGTTAACCCACAGTCGTCTCTGGTAACCACCAAATCGAGCCAGCCCCCAGCTCGGTGCGTAGGCCCTTGAACATGTTGAAGTAGCCCACAGCTCGCCAGCGTCTGCTTGACACCGAAAGCCCAAACGTACTGTTACCTGGTCTCAGTGAAGTCATTGCAAACAAGTCTGCATGAAATGTTTGTGCATTTTTAGAGGTAATTTAATTCCTTGTAGCAAATCTAACATATTTTGTGAATCTGTTTGGTTGCATTTGGATAGTGCTAAATGCAAAGTTAACTTAACTTTAAGTTAATATATTCCAGTTAAACGGTTTCAGTACAATTAGAAAAAAATCACTTAATTAGAATTTGAAATTACTTTTACTATTTTTGCGTCAAGTTCAATGATTAAACTTATTTTATCAATAAGCTTATATATTATTATATTCCTTTGATCTTAGAGAGGGCCTGATCAGCAACGAAGGCTTGACCTTCCTTTCGGACCTGGGACAAAAACTAGGCATCGTTACGGGTATTCACAATTTTTTTCTTCCAACGTATGTCGCTAATGATAATAATATTATAACGTTTTAATGCGGTCGCCTTCAGGGACACTTTCGCCTGCCTTTCCGGACATTTTTACTATATACGTTAAATAATATTCAAGTCCTTGAGGGATACTGCATAATTATTATTATGTCGGGGAAAATAATAACAACAACAAAGACGTCGACAACAACAACGACGATGCTGCTGAAGATGATGATGATGATGACGACGACGATAATGATAATGATAATGATAATGAGAATGATAATAATAATAATAATAATAATAATAATAATAATAATAATAATAATAATAATAATAATAATAATAATAATAATAATAATAATAATAATAATAATAATAATAATAATAATAATAATAATAATAATAATAATAATAACGCGGTGGCGTTCAGAGGGAGCCAGAAAATAGAAGAGTAGGGCCATTTCGGATATTTATATTCTACATAGTTAATATTCAAGTCCCTGAGGGATCCAGTATACCTCGGGGCAAAATAATAATAATAATAATAATAATAATAATAATAATAATAATAATAATAATAATAATAATAATAATAATAATAATAATAATAATAATAATAATAATAATAATTTTTGATTTTATTGCTGAGGTGGGCCGCCCATGGGCGTCCGCAGGGGGGCGCAAGGGGACGCATATGCGCCCCCCTGGATTTTACGTGTAGTTGCAGAGAAATTTTGATTATTTGGTTATTATGATTTTCAACGTTATTATCGGGAAAAAACTAAATTCCTTAATTAATTATTTAAAATTAACCCAAGTTAGACCTATATCTTTGCTTAGGCGTATTTTTTATATTTAAAGTATAGAGTTCTCTCTTGGTAATATGGAAACGCATATTGGCAACCTCGAAACGGCGAAATGAATTCAGTCGTATCGAATTGGTATCGTATTCCCTTTACCAGCGCCTCTTTTGTTTTGTTTAGCCGATCTGTGGAAGATAACAGGTCCGGCCGGTGAACCGCGTAGTCAGGACGTTATATATATACACACACAAATATATATAGGGCCTATATACACAAATATATATAAACATATATAATTGACACTGGCTGGTGCCACAGTCTCTGACTAGCCTAAGTATTCAGCTTCTTCCCTTAGAAGTTAGATGCCAGCTAACACACGATTCTGCCAGACTTCCTCATGATGCTCCAACTGTGGCGGAAATGGCGAGCAAAGCTGACGACCGACTGTTCAAGGCGATCAGAACTAATGACCAACATGTTCTACGCCGGCTGTGTCCTCGACTACGGGAGACTACGTACACCCTCCGTCCTAGGCCTCACCAATTCTCACTCCCACCTAAGGACACCCAAAACTTTATTCCTAGGCTGCTCTACAAGGACATCTATTAAACCTAAGACCCTTGAACATAAAATAATAGCCAATAATATCCTTGACCAAACTTTAAACGGAATAGCCAACGCCCACACATTTTTGTTTTTTGTTTTTCTTGTAATCGCATTGCGTTCTGACAATGTGTTATGAATAAACGAAGATTCTATTCTATTTAAATATACCCTGCTAGCTTCGGAACCAGTCCCAAGCCAGTCACACGGGTCGTTAAGCTGAAACTTCTACTACTACGCTTTGTGAGTCAGCCGGGCAGTGTCACAGGAACGGAAAAGACGAACACTTCTGGGCAATTTCGTTGGAACTGTGAGGGTCGACTGACAGTGACGACAGTTTATCAGGCCTTACCAGTCCTGGTCGCGCTTTGTTGTCTGAAATTTTTTTTCGATGTACGCTCATCATACAAAGACGAATTCATAGGCTAGATAGAGTGATAAATCAGTTTGGACAAAAACCTAGACGAATGCAATTGTTATTTCAAGAATAAGGTCAGATTTAAGTCATAGCCTATCAAATTTAACATTATCATAATAGTTTTTGACAATGAATGTCTATGAATTTTTCGCATGTTGGGATCGCGCCAGACGATCGAGAGGTAGCCAGAGCCGAGGGAGCGAGCGTAGCAGGTGGAGTGATCGGTTGCTTTCGACAGCCTATTTAGTCCCTGTGACAACTATTGAAACGTTTGCGCCCCCCTAGAAAAATTCCTGCGGACGCCCATGGGGCCGCCGTATATCTGCAATTTCTGGCGAGCCCCTTGAGAAAAACCACCTTTTCCAGCGCCTTTCCATCTGCACTCAGCGATATAATGCCGTGGCTTTTAGGGGCACGTTTTTGGACTTCAGTGGGGATGAGGCTTGTTAGTTCCAGAATGGTTTTACTCTTCAGTTAGTTTCTAAGAGCCTGAGGGATCATATATACCTCGGGTAAAAAAAAAAAAATAATAATAATAATAATAATAATAACAACAACAACAATAATAGCATATAGGCCCCTTGCAGCTGGAGGGTTGCGGATTCGAATCCACCTCAAAGCTGTCGCGTAGGGACCCTGGGCAAGTCCTTCACTCGCAATTGCTCATGCGCTTCGGCGTGAAACACCGATTCCGCATCCGCGCAGTAGTCGGGAGCGCCTCTGAATAGGCAATCTGGTAGGGGCGCTATAACAAGTGTTCAAATACAATACAATACAATAAAATACAATAGGCTCACATCTGTCTCTTTGTCTACTCCACAGGAGGAGACGCCTCTCATCGCTATAGTATAGTGTAGTTGGAAATGTATCCACCAATTAAAGACTATAAGGCATTGACATGCGTTTTATATTAGCACTGTACCTGGCACTTTGGGAACCTTTTATCCGGCCCTACACACGGCCGGATCAACCCTCTGGATTCTGTACATAGGTCGACATTGAAATATGTTTCGTATGGACTTGGTTTTTATAAATGCAGACTAAGAGATGATAATCTCTCCAATGAACTTCGAATTGCAATTTCGAAATTTAAAGCAAACATTCCAGATTTGTGTCGTGAGAAAAAGTGCCAGATTTCACATTGAATATTGTGCACTAAACAAATGGATATGGGCCTACATTGTATTATAGACTAACATAACAGATTTATGTATTTGTAAAACTGAATAAAACTTTTTTTATTTAAAGTGTAGGACTGTATGTATTCGAAAAAATATACTTTCATCATAAAAACAAAATTATCTTCATTTGCTTAAACGGTTATTCTGTAATATTTAGTTTGAATAAGATTTATATCGTTTCATTTTCTGGGGCAAATGAATCTGTAAAAAATTAGCCCGCGATTGGCAGACGGCTCCTGAGCTGCCCTTAAAATCATAAGGATAAAAGAAGTTGCTAAGGTGTCCTGTCGTCTACGAATTCTACCAGAGCTACAAGAGTCGTAGCTACATGTAAGCGTAAAATACAAACTATAGGTTATAAGCGTACAAAACCGGCTGTGGCGTTGTCAGCGAAGAAAAAACCGCTCTGGTGTATACACAATAGAGGTCTGCGGGTAGAGCATTTTTGCTACCCGACCCGTACCCGTAACATAGAACCGTTACCCGTACCCGTACCCGACCCGTATTCAAAATTACTACCCGACCCTACCCGTACCCGCGGGTATACCCGTACCCGTAAAGTACCCGTCACGTCATTAGCACGCCTTCCCATAGTCCCTGTCCCTACCAGGCCAATAGGCTTAACACTCAGCATGTAGTAATAATAGTAAATCGGCTGATGATGATGATGATCATAGTAGTAGTAATAATAGTAGTAGTAGTAATTGTTGTTGATGTTGCAGTGGTAATAGTAATAGTAGCAGCAGCAGCAGCAGCAGCGGCGGCGGCGGTAGCACTTATTGTAGTACTAATAATAATAGGCAGTCAACTTACGAAACCTGTCACATGCAACTGTTGTGCTTTCTCAATTGCATTGTACGTTTTATCTCCGTGGTCAATGCTGTCACTTAGAACACTAAGTAACTGTTAATAGTACGTTGCAGATCCGGTCAGGCCCATTGTGCGCCTACATTCTCTATTACATGTAACGGTGGCATTGTAACCCCAAAACTTCACGTCTGTACGGGTAAAACCGGGTATACCCGTACCCGTGATGACCCTACCCGTACCCGACCCGACCCGTGAAATGCGTACCCGACCCGTACCCGATCCGCGGGTACGGGTCGGGTACGGGTAAATCCGCGGGTACGGGTATACCCGCAGACCCCTAATACACAACTAATGTTATCATACGACGTTTAGACGTGCACAGGCTGAGAGGACTGATGCGCAATGCACCACTGGCCATCTGGAGCCATTTAGGTCTCGGCTGGATACAGTGCGACACATCGCTGGAAAGCTGCATCTGTTTGTACAGAGACTGTTCTCATATCTCATATTTTGTGAGAAGACAAAGTCTTGTGACGTGTTCTTCTGCCTCTGTGAAAAAGTTACCTGATGAACATGGCAACCGAAACCTATGATGATATCTCGAGGCGTAATCGTAGCATGGATGACTATGACGAACTGTTTCAGCATCGCTACTTAGTGACAGTATACTTACGCTTATCTCATCCTTGTTGCATGTCCGATTGCGATATTTGGAGGCGTCTTCGCGCACATTTTGGCTTTCGTTGTTCTCGTGAAAAATCGTCTCTGGTTGAAACACGAAGGATACGTTTATCTGGCCGCCAACTTGTGCGCCAACGTCGGAGTTCTGTTGTTCTGCATAAATTCGTTCTGGTATACATCCTTCTATGGAAAGGGATATTACTATCCACCGAATACTTCGAATTTCATGTGCAAAATATGGCACTTCTTAATGAGTATTTTCTTTGCGTCCGGTTGGCTGTCTGTTGCCCTCCTGTTTAACGTTTACCTTAGAGAACATCTGATACACAGGAGAAGGTGTGGATGTCCGATGTTTGCGGTCAAGTACTGTACGCTGTTCGCAAGTAAGATCATCGTTTGTGTCATTTTCAGCGTATTGTTTATATGCGGTATTCCGTATCTGGCGATTTACGAGCTTCGTCAGAGAGGCGGATGCTACTCGTCACGACATATGGATCTGGAGTTAGCTCTACTCGTCGAATCGATCCTAATGTGGGTTCTTCCGTTCTTCCTCTTCCTACCCATCATTCTGCTTATGACTCTTTGTACAAAGAGAGGAGGTAACACCTTCGGATTCGCACAGATTGAGGAGAGATCGGTTTCTCAAGATCAGATGAGAGCCATGGCTGTTACTCTGTCGTCAATGACTCTCTTTTCGCAGTTCCTCGTGGTATGCCTTCATTTTAACGTTCTGCAGCGTCAGGGCCTTGCGCAGGGCGCATTTGTAACTGCCGAGCTGGCATTCAGTCTGTCCGTTGGCATTCAGCCGATCCTGTGTTTTGTCATTCTGAAGGCATTACGCGATGGATTCCGTTCTCAGCTGCGAAATATCCGTTGCTGTCGTCGTCTGTTTCCATCGTTGGATCGCGATGAAGAAGTGGTTCGTCTAAGCTCCATCCAAGAGGATCCGCCCAGCACAGCTGAAGCTTAGGTCTTCCATGTACTTAGACTGGTTAGATCTTAGGCTGTCTCATTCATTTAGAAAGCAGTCGCCGTTACTAATCCCAACAGTCCGACTAAGACGAACTTATAAGCAATGCTAGATGAACGCCTCAACCAGCCGAATACTTTGTCAATTAAGAATCAGGCTAACGTATACTGTAGTGTGCAATATTCAGTGATGGACTACCGCTAACTAAAAGTTGAAAAACATTTTGGTTAAGGCAAAAGTTTAACTAAAAAAGATAGTTTAATTAAGATCAAAGTTTAACTAATATTTTTTAGTTATTAACTAAAAAGTTTAACTAATATTTTTTACTTTTTAGCTAGAACGTTTATGTAACAAAATCAGCAACTATCTTCCGCAATGATTGTCACGAGTAACTGATTTTATTACTCATGTCAAGTGAACTGCATTGCATTAATTGCACGATTAACAACTTTCTTCGTAATTTTCTTGTAGATCTATCTGATCTATACTAGGACTGTTAGTCTAGTAAGCTTACACATTATATAGTTTGAAAGTGAAAGGAAGCAGGAAGAGGTGAAAGTGAAATTGTCATTGACGCTCTGCATTGTTACAGTTCACTTAACCTCTGTCAATTTGAAACTGTTTGTGAAAACAGTTTTTAAAAAGTTTGAAAAAGTTTAATTACATATTTTTAGTTTAGTTAACTTATTTACAAAATCAGTTGCCAACTTTTAGTTGAACCTTTTTTATTTTAGTTGAAACATAGTTATAGTTTAACTAAACAAATCAGTTAGTGCCAATCACTGGCAATATTCTAGTTACTAGAGTGCCTGACTGTCAATGGAGAGAAAGGTCAGTGTTCAAAACCCACCAGGGAAACCTTTTGTTTCGAGATTTATTTTTCACTTGTGAATGAGCATAAATGGGGGTAAGAGAAATGTGGTCGCTTAATTCTTTATATCCATCTCCTCCTACACCTCTTCTACCTGCACCTCCTTCTCCTTCTACTCCTCCTCTTCCTCCTCTTCTTATTATCCTTTCCTCTTCCTGCTTTCTCCTCGTACTGCCTCTTTCTTCTTTCTCTTCCTGCTTCCTCTTCCGTCTTCCTCTTCCTACTTCCTCTTTCTCCTCCTCTTCCTTCTCCTCTTCCTACTTCCTCTTCCTCCTTACTCTTTCTCCTTCTTCCTCCTATTTCCTCTTCCTAGGTCCTCTTTTTCTACTACTACTACTGCTACTGCTACTGCTACTACTCCTACTACTCCTACTACTGTTACTGCTACTGCTACTACTACTACTGCTGCTACTACTAGTAGTAGTAGCAGCAGCAGTAGTAGTAGTAGTAGTACTGCTACTGTTGCTTCTTGATCTACTTCATTTTCTTATTCTTCTTATTCTTCCTCTTCTACTGCTACTACTACTATATATATATATATATATATATATATATATATATATATATATATATATATATATATATATATATATATACCTACTTTCTTTCTTCTTCGTATGGAACTCGGAACGCGTTGAGCCAAAATAGCCATTTATTGAAAGGTTGTATTTTGTCCATTAAGTAATTTTGGACTTTGTCTGTGTTAGAGTTAGAGTCATCTTCATCCAACATGACGGTTTACGGTATTTTGACCCTATGCTTAGGGATTTTGTTCGTGTTTTAAGCCTAATGTAGTCCTCCTTTAGTGTCTTTTCCGTTTCTGAGTATTTTCTCCGGCACTCCTCTTTCGTTTGGCCGACATTCAGTTGCAGCTGCGTCCACTTTCCACTTCACTCCATTTTCCATATCCATAATGGTCACAGATCTACTGAGTCGAAGTCTCATTCAAGACTGTAATGTAAACTTACCTCTTCATTTTGCTATACAATATCGAAGTGTTCCTGTGAGATTGCAAAAGGGAGGGCCTTATTCAATATCACTGATTGCAGCGACTTAACTAAGTTCAACCATTTAATCAGTATTTACATAGCGCCTCTTCCAGATCCGTACTCAGAGGCGCCCAAAATGTTCTTAAAGGCGCCCACGTAGCCTACAGGTCTTAATGCATTCATGTATTTGTTATTACGTTCATTCTATGAGGGCATCTTTCGAAATCAGCTTTTTTTGCATTGTATTGCATCATAATGTACTTTTGCATTGAAGACGGTTAAATATATCGTATCGCATAGCATTTATTGTATTCTGCTTTGTTGCTGTAGTTTTACTGTATAATATTGCATTGCATTGAAGTTGGTGTGTCGTTTGTAGTTTTTATGTACTTTTCTACTTACTAAATTGCATCCATTTACTAAATTAAGTATACCGTCCATAAGTCATTAAGCGTCGGTTATTTTCCAACTCAATTTCTGAGTAACAGTATAATAGTTAATCGTCTAAACCCAGCCAGGGTAAGTAGAACAGCTGCTGTGTCAACATCAAACTTGGTGGCGAGATAGCAGGCTGGCACCGAAGGGTAGGGCCTAATCAGCTGGCAGGCAAGTAGGCAGACAGGAGAGGCAGAAAGGTATACAGAGAGGCTGGGAGACAAGCAGTCTGTCGCATCTGACAATGTTTTCATGTAAGTGTTATATAATTGATTCCATTATTTCCCACAACCTTCGGTTAGCGCTTCACGCCCGAACTTTTTCCCAACTTTTTGCTCTGCTGGAAATTCCGCATAATAATTTATTAGGTCAGAAGACTCTCGTGTCGGCACGACGTGTACCCCGAGTGAGCCGACAAACCGAGTGAATGTAGCTTGTGCTAGGGCGAAGAGTCGTGTTTGGCTCGAACGATGATATCCTGGCTCGGAGTACATGTCGAATTGTATGAAGCACGTTTTGGCTTACATCCGCCTATGGAGCGGGATTGCACAGCGTTCACAGGGCTGCTCAATTACGTATGATATCCAGCCAAGGTTAATATGAATACTGCAGAAACAGTAATTGCAATAATAACAATGTCACTTGTTGCGTGACTTTTGCTGGTCAAAAACACATTCATAATAATAATTATTACAATATTGAGAGCAAAGGAAATAATAATAATGTCCATAATTTTAATAATAATAGGCCCAATAATTACAATAAAAAATAATAATAAGTCGTTCCAGGCGTTTATTTTATTGTATCTTGACATTGTTTCCACGAGGATTCTGATTATTAGGATCCAAGTAAGTGGAGGATATTGTATTGTATTTTATCTAAACATTTATAAAGCGCCCCTTGTAGGACGAACCATTCAGAAGCGCACCCAGTGCGCAAGACCCCGAAGGAAGAAGTAGGTTTTAGGAAAAGAGAAAGAGGAGGAGATTCTGCTAGAAAGAATTGCAGTGACAGCTGAAGGAGAAAGAGCAGTCCAAAGAGAGGGATAAAATTGAAACAAAAGATCGATATTGAGCTACAGTAGTTCTAGAACGGGGAAACCACAAGGTCAAGTCTATTAGAAGTGCGAAGTGGACGGTGAGAGGAGGCTGAATGAGGCCGAAGAACTATAGGTCCATTAAGTATTTCGGGGCAAGACCGCGCGGGCCTTGAAGATTGAATGCGGCAGAGAGAGGCAACCAATGTAGTTGTTCAGACATGTAGGTAGACATGTGGGAGTATCGGGGGATATACATCCAAACCAATTGAAAACTAAATTTTATCTGTCGCCAACAAATCCTATACCCGAACAATAACAATTCTGCTATACAACTTCTGGCTACGCTTCCGTGCAAATTGATACAGCTAGTCACCATACTAGTTTAGATATGAATCTCGTAGGACTACTGAAAAGACAATAATAATTGTGATAACGGTGTATTTAAAAGTGAACTCGTCCGGGATTTCAGTCTGCAACCTCTGGCATCCGAAAAGAGAATCAAACCTCTAGAACAACGACCTACATGCTGTTAGCCTAGGCAGCTGTTACTTCTATACAGCGGACAAACCATTTGTAAACATAATAAAAATTGTATTGTCAACAAGTTGTAGAATTTTATTAACAGTGCACTGGCTAAATCGCATAGGCCTACAAGCGGAGTTTCTAATCAAGCAGAAGAGATTATACAGAAAAAAAGCGTCGACTCAGAATATGTGAACTAATTGTTTATTAAATTTGAGCGATATTGAAATAAAGAGAACAATGAAACAAAACTTGGCTACAATCGTTTCCCAAACGATGATTGAAAATGTTTAATAGAACGTTTCGTCCCAGAATTCCATTTATTTGTTAAACGCTACAGGCAGAAGGCGAAACAGGTCTCAAATGTTGAAACGCTTCTTAGCTATCGTATCATCTGGCTAAGTGCATAGTCTTACAACGGGTTACATTGCGACTGGTGACTGGCTTTCCAGGTAGGAGTCATTTCGGTGTATGGGTGAAACCTTAGATGGATGACTTATGATTCAGTTGTGCTGGGCGGATCCTCTTGGATGGAGGTCAGTCGAACCACTTCTTCATCGCCATCCAACGATGGAAACAGACGACGGCAGAAAAGGATGTTTCGCAGCTGAGAACGGAATCCATCGCGTAATTCCTTCAGAATAACGAAACACAGGATCGGCTGCAGACCAAGGGACAGAGCGAATACCAGTTCGACAACTACACTCGCGCCCAAGTTGTGAATAGAGGCGCTGTGAAGGAATAGCAGGACGAATTGTGAAAAGAGAGTCATCGACGACAGAGTTACAGCCACGACTCGCATCTGTTCATCAGAAACCGATCTCTCCTCTATCTGTGAGAATCCGAAGGTGTTACCTTCTCTCTTTGTACAAACCGTGATAAGTATAATGATGGGTAGGAAGAGGAAAAACGGTAGGACCCACATTAGGATCGATTCCACGATTAGAGCCACGCCCAACGCTGGATGTCCCGACGGGAAACATGCTCCGTCCGGATAAAACTCGTAAATCGCCAGATACGGAATACCGAGCACAAACAATACGCTGAATATGACACCAACGATGATCTTACTTGCGAACAGCGTACAGTACTTGGCCGCAAACATCGGACATCCACACCTTCTCCTGTGTATCAGATGTTCACGCAGGTAAACGCTAAACAGGAGGGCAACAGACAGCCAACCGGATGCAAAGAAGATACTCATTAAGAAGTGCCATACTTTGCACATGAAAGCCGAAGTATTCGGTGGATAGTACAATCCCGCTCCATAGGCGGATGTAAGCCAAAACGTACTTGTACAGAACAACAGAATTCCGACGTTAACGCAGAAATTGGCGGCCAGATAAACGTATCCTTCGTGTTTCAACCACAGACGCCTTCTCACAAGAACAACAAAAGCCAAGATATTTGTTAAAACGCCACCAAATATCGCAATCGGACATCCAATACTGGCTGAATAAAACACCCAGTTTTTATGCACATCGTGATACTCAAACAGATCCCATTCATCATAGTCGTAAAAACTGCTATGATTATGCGTCAAATTCACAGTGTTATGGCTATCATCGTTGGCTTCGAATGCCATATTCCTCTTGTAACTTTCAAACAGATCAGCTTGACAGAAAAACACGTTACAAGACTTCAGCTGTTGGCGAAACTATGAAAACAGTCTCTTTGTAAACGGATAGCCCGCAGTTTTATGCCGGGTCAGAAGTGTCTGTTTTACGTACAAGAGTCCGAAGGCTTTTCGCTAGGCCTCCTCAGCCCGTTTAACTATAATCGCATCTAACTCGGAGTGTTTCTCTATTAATCTAATCAATGGCCTTAAATCTACCTATAAAAACTGCCAAGCTCTTCTCGCTAAACTGACTTCGCGTTATCCTAGGAATTGTATGCCACATTTTGCGTTGAATTTCTCAAAGATCCGCTTAACAGTAAAAACACGTTTAGTGACTTCGGCTGTTGGCGTAATTACGAAAAGAGTCTGTGCGCAAACGGATACAGCAAACCCACCGCCACACAGCGAGTCATAGGTGTTTAGTTCTTGCCCTTACGCTTTACGTGGGAATCCTAACTAGGCAACAGGGCTTTTGGCTACGGCCTAGATCGTGTGGAATGGGACGTTGGACGCCATTAGCTAGGTCTGCTTCGTCTGCGCTGGTGTATTTCGCTAATTACCCAGCTGGCTCATGACCTTGCCTATTAATATCTAGCAGAACTGCTGCAGCTAAACAGACTTCGCGCTACGGTAGGAATTGTACGCGTGAAGGAACACAAGCTCATCCTTTACCCAACATTAGAACAGCTGTATAGAATGGCAGATGGGAACCTCTTTACTGCTGCCTTGGCGGACCCCCTCCGTATTCTGAACCCGCTCCTCCCTCCTGTAAAGACACTCCCTTACTCCCTGCGTCCCAGACCGCATGACCGAATTGTCCCACAGGCTGACAACTTAATGATAAAAAAGTTTTTAACAAGAATGCTCTATAATGTGTAATTTGATGTAAACCAAAGTGCAGTTAAGCACATGGATAAATAAAAAAATACTTACTTACTTACTTACTTTGCTTGGATGCATTTCCTTCATTCATGTGTGTACTTGAGCTTAACGACACTTTTTCATATCGAAGATGATTAGCGTCGGAGGCAGAGTACAATCTCGTACTCCACGTTTATATTGCGACCGAGCCACCCGCAGTAAAGATCCGAGAAATTAATCTCTGATAAACCAACCGACCGGGAATCGAACCCGGGCCGCCAGCGTGGAGAGCGGGCTACCAACCCACTCGGCCACTCAGGATCTCATTCACGCAGATTCTCCGAATTAGATGCGTCGCTCCCTGTAGGAGTGTAGGACATGCGAGGAGGAGAAGGGGGAGCAGTCCCTTAAGCTAGTTCTGAGGCAGCCATGGGTATACGAAGTGTACTTCATTTTCTTAGTCTCGGCATATCAGAGCAGAGGGCCAATCCTCTCCCTCATCTTCCCACCGACAGTGTAATACTCATTATAGCTGACTTGGCTAGGGGTGCTGGTGGAACAGAAATCTCGAACCAAATTTTCTACTCTGGCTGCGATTTGAATCCCGAGCGCGCTAGCTGTCGACCACCCCTGAAATGATGATGATAATGATGATGATGATAATGATGATGATGATGATGATGATGATGATGATGATGATGATGATGATGATGATGATGATGATGATGATGATGATGATGATGATGATGATGATGATGATGATGATGATGATGATGATGATGATGACTGTTAACATCAAAGTAAGTGTGAGAAAATCATCTCACCAATCAAAGACTAAAGTTTTGAAGCGTCCTACGTATCCTACCAGAGCTACAGAAGATTTACTAGTCGTTGAGCTAAGCGAAAACTCGGCTCAGTTCCTCAATTCCTCGCCGGGCGTGGAGGAGATGGTGGGTGCAGCTGAAGAGCGACTGCTCCAAGCAGTTATTAGGAATGACTGCCATGTCTTGCGAGGGTTATTTCCACCAATCGTACAACGACGATACAACCTCCGCCCAAGACGTCATAACTTTGAACTGTCTGCTAAGGATGTGAAGAACTTTATCCCTCGAGTACTTTACAAACGCTTGCCCTAGGTCTCACCTGACTGCACACCTGTCTGATTTTTTGTTTAACATATTTCTATTGTAACTGGTTGCGGTCTGTCAACCTGTCACAAAATAAAACGAATATCTATCTGCCTTCTGTGTCCAGTCTCTATGGCAACCGAACACGGGTCTTCCCTCTGAGTCTCTGGACAACCACTCTGACTCGACTCAAAACTCGTGAATGAGGAGCTGGTGCCAAGCGTTTAACTTTCAAGTGACGTTTAGAAATTTAGGGTTTACGCTTATGGACTCAGTGTTATATTATGTCATGCTGCGTTTTGTCCCAGAGATTTGCATCGGTCAACTATAATTATTTTACGGGATTGCTTTTGTCCTAGTCCTTAATTGCACACTGCACACTCTTAGAAAAAAAGCCAGGTAGTACCCCGATTCTCCGGAGCTGACATTTCCAACGCGACGTTGGAATTCTTAGCTCCAGAGAAGAAGCAGTCACCGTTTTATTATACAGTGGTTAAAGTGGTTTGGGTGAGCAGTGGGAACTCCGAAGAAGAGTTTTACTGGAATGCATGTGTTATTATTGTCCTATTACACGGTGATCAGCGAGAACGCAAGCAAAAAGTTTCCAGAGCAGTGGGAACGCCGATCCCACAGTTCCCACACCACTTTAGACGTCCGTATACAAGCCGTAGCAGTCCAACTAAGATCGCCTGATAAACAGTCACAACCAGCCGAAAACTTTGTAAATTACGAATCAGGCTTAAGTAGGCCTATGTGATGCGCAATGGGACCTATAGGACCTACACCTGCTCTTCCACCTCCTCCACTTTCTCCTACTCCAGGGCCTCCACCTCCTCTTCCACCTCCACGTTGCATTGTGTTGCATAGCACTGAACTGTGTCTGTCGCTTTGTATTTTTTTTAAAATTTTACTGTACAAAATTGCATCCATATCCCAAACTAAGTAAACCGAGTGCAAGTCATTAAGCTTCGGTTATTTTCCCACTCAAATTCAGAGTCACAGTAATAGTCAGTCGTCTGAAACTAATCAGGGTACAGCTGCTGTCGAGTCAACAACAGTCCTTGGTGGCGAGATGCCAGACTGGCATCAACGGGTATAGGTAGCAGGCAGGCACGTCAACGCGGCACATGCATGATGTGTCTACGAGCTGGACCAGATGAATAATGTAGACTGTATGGTTTTATTTGGCCCTCAGAAAGTATTAGGCTTCGTCAGCAGCTGCACATTTCATAGAAAATAATTCAGCTTTGAAATGGTTTCAGTGCTCACGAAATTTCTGCGCAACAGCTCATCTTAGAGTGAACACTGCTAGAAAGGCCAGAATAACTAAAAGAGTTTGCTTGCATGGCAGCCGAGAGGCGTTCCAACATTTGCGACTGTTTTTCACTTCACAGAATATTATATACCTAATTTAAAGTCTAGGGATGCAATATTTGAACGAACGATATGTAAAACTGTTAAGACAATATCTTGGCTATACTATTATTGCACTCCTTTCTCGATTTCGCTATAACGACAAGAATACTCATTATGACGCTGTTCACATTTAATGAACAGTTAACTAACTTAGTTAACGATTCATTAAATGTGAACAGAACCGTTAACTAAGTTAGTTAGTTAACTAAGTTTAATGAACCGTTAACTAACTTAGCTCCCTCAAAGTCCGACTCACACCTCAACAGTGGTGAGGGGGTGGCAACAGTCAGTAGGGGAGTGCCTGCTGAGGCTATGCCATCAGGGGTGAAGGTCTTGGCTGAAGTACCACCTTAGGGCGCTACGCGAGGTGGACAGGCTCAGCAGGAACCCTGAAAAAGCTGGCAAGCGTGGGCGGCATCGCCGCCTTTGATACCACAAGATAGTGGATATCAGAGCCAGTCCTAAGCCTGGAACTCTCTTTAAGGGAGAAGTGCGAAGGTTGAACGGATGGATGCAGATACTCTGTTCGTAAAGAAAAACTACGAATGAAATCCAATGCAATCATTGGACTCCAACGGGCCTCGGCCCATGGATACGATGCAAGCGTTGGACACCTACGGGCCTTCGGCCCATGGATCCTGATGATGATGATAACTAACTTAGGGGTGCTCGACATTGTAGTGGTTGGCGCGCTGGACTGTGAATCGAGAGGTTGGGGGTTCAAATCTCCGTCAGGGCAGAAAATTTGGTTCGAGATTTCTGTTCCACCAGCATCCCTAGCCAACTCAGCTGTCAGAGGGAAGATGAGCCGGTGAGGGAGAGGATTGGCCACCCGTCTCATATGACGAGGTTATGAAATTGAAGTCGCTAACACTTCATACCCATGGCTGCCTCAGGGCTAGCTTCTCCTCTTTTCTAACTAGCTTCTATAACGCTGACGATTTTGTTGATAGTTATGCTCTGCTTCATTGTTAATAGAATCCACGTACGAAATTTTGGTAATACGCTCTTGCGCAACGCAATAACTTCTCAATGCTACAGTCGTGCACGGAATATTGCATGTCAATAATGTACTCATTAGCATTTCCATTAGAAACACTTTGACTACCGTAACGGTAATAGATAGTTCAGCTGAGCGCCAGCCAGGAGGACCCGCCCAGTATACAACTGAATCCTAGGAATATCCATCTGGGTCTTAACTTACTTCTGTCTTGAAAACAATTCCTCAGTCGCAATGTAGCTGTCGTAAAGTTCAACGGCCATGTGACTCGTTCGTCTAGGATATGATTCCTACTTCAGGTTCGAACCTAGGAAAAGTTCTGGTCTGAACTTTCTGCAAGACTGCAACCACAGTTATTTAACTACTGGGATTAAATCTAAGCCATCATGACAACATGTACCTGTATCATTTTGGATGGGAACCGTTGTTGAAGGTCAACCTGGCTTTCAGGAAGAGCCTGTAGTCCATATTTTGGACAAGGTGAAGGCTTCAATTCTAATCTTACGCGCCACGACATGAAGATTCGCTAGGTTAATACAAAGTCTTAACCTAACAAAGACCCCAAACGCAACATTACAACAGCAAAGAGTGGCCCTTCCAAACAATACTCTCATTTCCAGGTCTTGAAGGATCCTTTATAACGCTGAATAAATAGTTGTTCTAGCATTAGTCAATCAATACTCGTTTACTGGAAATATTCAAATATTGCCAATATAGCCGATGCAAAACTCCTTTTCTCCATATTACACAACCCCAAGCATGTACTGCACCAACTACTACCTCCACTCCGACCCCTAGTAGTAGTAGTATAGTAGTAATAGTAGTAGTAGTAGCAGCAGCAGCAGCAGCAGCAGTAGTAGTAGTAGTAGTAGCAGCAGCAGCAGCAGCAGCAGTAGCAGCAGCAGTAGTAATAGTAGTATTACATTCGTTTCTTGAAATATAATTATATTGGACGGGTGAAACGCGGTAGCGTCCTTTAGCAAATAAGTGCTTTGTGCAGGGTTCCACCACTACAAAAATGGTTGAAAACCACTGCCATGGAGTTATGCAGCGAATCCACAATTCCATTCGAGCCGTTATTCCTCATCTTGTACTGTATCGTCCTTCTTGGAAGGTCACCAATTGCATATAGTTACTTTTATATAAAAAAAACAGTTTTCAAATGTCGAATAACATATTTATTTAGATCAGTTAAACATAGGGCCTACTGTATAAATTTACGTGTGCAACGCTATTGTGAGGTGCTTAAAATGCACGACATTAAGTCCATGGATACATAATTACATATAATATGTGGATGGATGGGAAATGTTTAGTCCATGTACTACGGAGGACTTTTTGCAGCGCCTTACGCCAATGCGTTTGGATTTCGAATACTGATGCTTATAACCACCGCAAATGGGTGTGCAATAACGGATCGCTTGATTGCTCCTGACCTTTAACCTATATAGTCAAAGGACTAGTGTAAACTGCCTCACCTGCAACTTCAGTGGACCACTCATACCATACCACTTCATTATTCTACCAATCACTTCAAGATTCCATCACTGCACAGTCGTTGAGTCTTAACCACTGGTTATCGTTCTGGATTATTAAGTCAAAGGTCAGGCATTAAAATCTCAGCCAGGAAGGAACGAAAGTTCAGGTTTCAATAGCATCTC
>JACEVL010000547.1:495000-555000 GCA_020284085.1 Aporrectodea caliginosa | reverse complement strand
AACAGTTGGGGACCGTCCGAAACTGTTCGAAAGTTGGGGGGACGCGTCCCACGGGTCCCATAGCGTAGTTGCGTCATGCTTGCATCGTGTATAAGTGCTCTACCATTAGCGTCTTTGATTGATCAAGGTTTGGTACTTGGATTACGCTACCGGATAGTCGTTTGACTTTTTAATTTAAATAGTCTATATCTATTAGTTATTTATTCAAAATTCAGATTGACTTTGGTGTGCGTAAGTAAATCGATATCTGCTTTAATACACAGTTGCGGACCGCATTCTGAGTTACAAGGTAAATGCCTTGTGCATTAGACACCGCCGGTGTCACTAACAACAATTACTATTCTATTTCTATGATCACACACTGTTACGACACTGTTCTGCACAGATTCCCATTACTTAATTACAATAATTGAATTACTATTTGTTGCCATGACTGTGAACATGATTAGCACTGTATAGCGACTCCAATAAATTTGATTTGATTTGACAATAGCAATCGGATGCTCTGCAGCCCGTGGAGATGTGCAGGTGCTGCGGATCCACAATTCAATTGGAGCCATCCAGCCTAATCTTGTATAATTGTGTCGTCTTTCCCGAACAGTCACCCACTGCACATACAAACATACTTTGGTAAAAATTTGAATTATCTAAGACACGTTTATTTAGATCAGTTAAAAGTTTAACAGGCAGTATTTGTGAGGTACTTAAAATTCGCGAACTTATTAATGTCTATAAATACCTCTTTCCTGATGTCGATTACTGGAACAGGCTATTGTGCAACTGCGATATGTTCTTTCTTTCTGTCTCTATTCCGAACACCCTTTTAGCCGGTGGTCGTGTGTTTTCAAGTTTCTCCGTGGACAGCATCAGAGTTTTATTCATGAAGCGCTACATGTATGTAAGCCTTTCGCCAATGCGTTTGGATTTCGAATCCTGACTCCTATAACCACGTTGCTCACCGTAAATAAGTGTGCATTGAAGGATCGCTTGATTGTCCCCAGGGGCGTCTACACCATGCAAACCTTGGAGCAAATGCTCCATTCAAGAAATAGGGGAAGACCTCATTGCGAAATTAGGGGAATTTAAATTTTTTTAATGTCGTACCATGAAAACGGGGAGAGGAGGGGCTCCAATGACTTAGGGGGGATAGACGCCCCTGAGTGTCCCCTACCTTTAACCTAAAGAATTAAAGGGATTCACCGTCGGTGACTGAAGCCAGAATAGCTTAATATACTGCGTTACCTGTCACTTTATAATAGCTTAGATTTAAATCTTGCATGACTACCAAAAAGGCGACTATAAAATGTGTGGTTACGGTGTGTTTGGACGTGGACTCGACTGGGATTTGAACCCGAAACCTCTTGCACACGAAGGAAGAATCAAACCCTTAGACCAACGAAACACAAGCTAGATGCTATCCCTAAACAGTAGACAAACCACCGGGTCGGGAGCGCCTCTGTTTTGAGTGGCGCTATATAATGTTCGATTACGATTACGATCACGATTACGACATGTCCCATAATTGTGATCAAGACTTTATTGTCAGGAAGTTATAGCATTTTATAACAGTGTACTCACGAAATCGCATTATAAGCGATGTTTCTTGCCAAGCAAAAAAGACTAATTATACAGAAAATATAACACAGTAACCAAGCGTTAATTAAAAACATGTCAATTAATTGTTCATTAAATGTGAGCGACATTCAAAGAAAGGAAACAAAAATCATTACAAATCGTATCCCAAATGATGACTGCAACTGCCTTACAGAAAGTGTCTCTCAGAATTGCATTTTTTTTCTTCTTATTTTAAACGTTAAAAGCAGAAGGATACTGTATATATAGGTCGCAAATATTTAAACACTTCATAGCTAATACGTCATCTGGTAAAGGGTAATGAGAGTCAAGTCTTTACGACAGTCTATAAACCGACTTACAAATGCTTTCTAGACAGAAGCAAGTTCAGTGCACTGGCGAAGATTTAGATGGATGAATTATGACTCAGTTGTGCTGGGCGGATCCTCTTGGATGGAGGTCAGTCGAACCACTTCCTCATCGCGATCCAACGATGGAAACAGACGACGACAGCAACCGATGTTTCGCAGTTGAAAACGGAATCCATCGCGTAATGCCTTCAGGATGACGAAACACAGGATCGGCTGTAGACCGAGGGACAAAGCGAATACCAGTTCAACAACTAGTTCGATAACTATATTCAGGTCGGTGGGACGCAAATTGAAATGGTAAAGGAACACCAAGACGAACTGCGAAAAGAGAGTCATCGATGACAGAGTAACAGCCATGACTCGCATCTGATCATCAGAAACCGATCTCTCCTCGATCTGTGAGAATCCGAAGACGTCACCTTCTCTCTTTGTACAAAATGCGATAAGTATAATGATGGGTAGGAAGAACACAAACGGAAGAACCCACATTAGGATCGATTCGACGAGCAGAGCTACGCCCAAAGACCTAGCCGAAACCAAACATCCTTCTCCCGGATTAAACTCGTAAACTGCCAGATAAGGCAAGCCGAGCACAAACAATACGCTGAAAATAACACCAACGATGATCTTACTTGCGAACAGCGTACAGTACTTGGCCGCAAACATCGGACATCCACACCTTCTCCGGTGTATCAGATGTTCTCTAAGGTAAACGCTAAACAGGAGGGCAACAGACAGCCAACCGGACGCAAAAAAGATACTCATTAGGAAGTGCCACACTTTGCACATGAAAGCCGAAGTATTAGGAGGATAGTAATATCTCCATCTATAGACGGATGTCAGCCAAAACGTACTTGTACAGAACAACAGAACTCCGACGTTGGCACAGAAATTGGCAGCCAGATAAACGTATCCTTCGTGTTTCAACCAAAGACGACTTTTCACGAGAACAACGAAAGCCAAGATGTTCGTGAAAACGCCAACAAATATCGCAATCGGACATCCAATACTGGCTAAATAATGAATCGAGTTTATATGCACGTTGTGATACTCAAACGGATCCCATTCATCATAGTCGTAAAAACTGCTATGATTGTGCGTGAAATTCGCCGTGTTAGGCCTATGGCTATCATCGCTGGCGTCGTATGCCATATTCCTCTTGTTACTATCGCACAGTTCAGCTTGACAGAAAAACAGTAAGACTTCGTCTGTTGACGAAACTATGAGAACAGGCGTGCGCAAACGGATACAGCATGCTCGAAAACGTATGCAGCAAACCCGCAGCCATACACCGGGTCACAAGTCCTACAGTAATTGGGTCCGATTGCTCTCACACATTGCGTGTGAGACCGAATCAGGCTACATGTTTTACGCTACGGCTCAGCCCCTGTAAAGGGGGTGTATACGCCTTTAGCTATTATTACTTGGTCTGAGGCGGTGTTTTCGCTAATAATTCAGTTGGTCCTTATCTCTACTTGGTAAAAGGTCGCTGAGGTCCGGCAGCTAAACGTACTTACGTTAACGTAGGAATTGTATGCCAAGTATATGTAAATATAAATGTTCGCATTTTTCTATAGCGACAGTAAATGGCCTCGACCCTGCTCATTTTCAATGAATTGATCGGGTGAGATCCTTCACCACCGCTGCCCGTTTGAATTGACGCACGCCATTTAAGGTCCCCGTGCAAGGACCGTGCTAGCCCGAGATTTAAATCTCTGAAATAAGCCAGCATCGGGAAGCGAACCGCGATTCCCACGCTCTCTTTCACAGAGGCGCATGAGACGCACCCTACGCTCTTACCAATGTAGCCAACTGGGCAGGCCTATTTGCTCCTCAACTGCTGGGATGCATTCCCTCTATTCACTTAAATCCTACCAATCAGATGCTTCAGATGGACCGAGGAACATGTCACACCGAATCTTTAAGCTTATGCAAATCAATTGGGGCGGGGGTCCATAGTGTAGTGGCAACATAAGTGGCGTGAAGAGCAGTAGGTAGCGGGATCGCTTCCCTAACCCTCCCAAAGGTGCACTCAGCCTATCATTCGCGAGATGGCGCGTTCGTAAAAATGAGATGTAGGACGTGATGGGCGCCTTGCATGGCTGCCAACCAGTTAATTTGACTCCTGTAATAACTTGTGATCATCCGTTCATACTGATTTGTAATCATCCTGCATCGTGTCAGTTTTAAAATATTAAACGAAGATAATTATATTATTATTATTATTAGTTTTATTATTATTATTATTTTTTTTTTGCCCGAGGTAGAAAGAATCCCTCAGGCTCTTAGAAACTAAGCATACTTGTGTTTTACGGGTTATCGTCTCCATCGCGTTGCATAAAGGAGCCCCTAAAGGCCGCGGCGTTATTATTATTATTATTATTATTATTATTATTATTATTATTATTATTATTATTATTATTATTATTATTATTATTGATTATGCTGACCTATTATTATTATTATTATTGATTATGGCTACTGCGGACTTGATTTCGTAATCGTAATCAAAGGTCTAAAGCGCCACTCGAAAGCCAAGCGCGGGGCATCAGCTTATTCACGAGCGCTGCGTCTAGTCAGAAGGGTTGCCCGAGAGAGTAGTCCGAAGGAGGTCCGAGCCCGGTTTTCAGAGGATCAGAGGGGTCAGAGTAGCTGCTAAGGGGGGTGTCGTTTAGGTCGAGAGTTGGAAGGTAGATGATCATTGATTAACTTGAGTTGAGTCGGAGTTGGAGTTCTTGAAAAAGAGAGAATTTAGTTTCGAGTGGAAAGCCTTGGGGTGATGGATAGAGGAGCCTGAGGCAGATTACGGTGGGTGATTGGCGATGATGGTGGAGGAACCGAAAAAGTGCGGAATTCAAGAGGCAGATCGTTCCAGAGACGTGGTGCAGTGTTGGATATGGCTCGGTTGGAGAACTTGCGATTAGTAGTGACCGGAGGTCAAGAAAGAGTGAGAATGGAGGATGAACGGGGAGAGCGGGTAGGCTGGATGGTGAAGAGGTCGCGAAGATATCTGGGCTGGAAGTATTGTAGGGAGTTGTAGGTTAGTAATAGGACTTTGAAGTGAATTCGCTCTGGGATTTTAACCAATGGAGTGATTGAGGGTGGGAGTGATATGATGATGTTTGGGCGTCCTGGTGAGTTTTGGATGAGCTGCAGACGCTTTAGTTTGGTGGATTCCAGGTCGAGAAAGAAGGAACTGCAGTAGTCAAGCTTTGAGTGGACAATGGAGATAGCAATGCTGGAGGCAGTTTTGAAATCGAGCATGGGTCGGATGAGCGGAGGTCACGAATGTGCATGAAGCTGGAGCGCGAGAGGTTGGAGATGTGATTAAAGAAAGAGATATTTGGATCAAAAGTAACACCGAGATTGCGGACCGGGGCATCACAGGTGAAGATAAGAGATGAAGAGTTTGTGGACAGGTGTACTGAAGGGTCAGGGATATTCTTGATTTGGTCAGGAGGTTCCTGAGCTGGTGCTGACTTGATTTAGAGCCGGTGAATAAGCTGGTCTGCCTGACGTGGCTTTTGTGGGTGCTGAGAAATTTTCGAAGATTTACAATTTTACATTTAGATCTACATTTAGTGAATTAGTAGTAGTAGACTAAGGGACCGACTAACCTACGAAGCATAGTAGACTTGTGCAAGCACGTCAGGAACGTCATTATTTACAACGGTCGCTCGTTGATAGTACCCCACACGCCATTGTCCCCGGTCTACGTGTGATCTCAGGCCTATTGTGCGTACAAATTTAAAATCCTGGCGGCGCTGCATAATAATAACAACAACAACAACAACAACAACAACAACAATAATAATAATAATAATAATAATAATAATAATAATAATAATAATAATAATAATAATAATAAGAGAGAAGCGTTCAAAGCGGAAAGTAATGAATAATACTAATACTAAAAATAATAATAATAATAATAATAATAATAATAATAAAAATAATAATAATAATAATAATAATAATAATAATAATAATAATAATAATAATAATAAAAAATAATAATAATAATAATAATAATAATAATAATAATAATAATAATAATAAAAATAATAATAATAATAATAATAATAGTAATAATTGCCACCACTGTCGAGAAAAAGTCGACGCAAGAGGATTTCATGTAATCGTAATCTCCAAACTTCTAAAGCGCCACTCGAAAGCCAAGCGCAGGGCACCAGCTTATACACGAACGCTGCGTCTAGTCAGAAGGGTTGTCTGAGAGAGTAGTCCGAAGGGAGTAATGCTGGTTTGCAGAGGAGGCGGCGGAAAACATCAACGACACAGTATGTTAAACGACGTCATCTGGAGAGCACTTGGCAGAGCAAAAATCCCCTCACAGAAAGAACCTTTCGGCCTGTCAAGAGAAGATGGAAAGCGGCCAGACGGTGTCACGCTGACCCCTTGGTCACGTGAATGATGTCTTGCATGGGATCTGACAGTGCCCGACACCTACGTCTTATCTTGGCTATACATCTATAGGAGCTGGCAAAGCCGCCGAACGCGCGGTTGTCTCCAATAGGGTCAAATATTCCACAATCACTACCACCCACGCTTTTGTAGCGGTCACCTTAGAAACTGGCGGCGCTTGGAGCAGGGAGGGACTGCAGTTCGTTTCTGAGTTGAGAAGACGGATAAGTGATGCAACCCATGATCCAATGGAGTCGTCATACCTATTCCAGCGGATCTCAATGGCTCTTCAACGGGGCAACGCCGTCTGCCTCTCCGGGACACTGCCACCGATCTCTGAATTCTGCTGAAATGACACTACATAATAATAATAATAATAATAATAATAATAATAATAATAATAATAATAATAATAATAATAATAATAATAATAATAATAATAATAATAATAATAATAATAATAATAATAATAATCATCTATGGTGCAACGAGAGTAGAACGGCGCACCCCGACGACGGAGCATCACACAAACAATCAAGTTGGGACAGGCCGCTCATGCTGAAGGCAGCAGCCGAACTGTGCAATGTCCATGCCGATCCATACCACCAGGCGCGACTCAGGGCAACCGCAGCACCGCATGCAGGGGACTGGCTGTTCGCCCTCCCGGTGACGACATGTGGACTGCGGCTGGACGATGAGGCGGTCAGAATTGCGGTGGGACTCCGCCTGGGGACAGGCATATGCGAGCCGCACGCATGCCCATGCGGGGCTCGAGTGACGGCAGATGGAGCACACGGGCTTTCCTGTGGACTGGGACCGGGACGGATCGCCAGACACGCCGCATTGAACGATCTAATCAGTCGCAGCCTCACACGCGCGGGATTCCCAAATATCAAGGAACCACCCGGATTATCTAGATCGGATGGCAGACGCCCTGATGGTCTCACGCTGATTCCATGGCGCAGAGGACGGAGTCTCATCTGGGACTCAACGGTGATCGACACCGTGGCTCCGTCATATCTCCAGGCGACATCTGCGTCGGCGGGCGCGGCGGCGGAGGTGGCAGCCACCAGGAAGAACGCTAAATACATCCAGCTGGCAGGCACCTATTTCTTTGTTCCTCTGGCCTTCGAGACCATGGGCCCCATTAACAGCAATGGAATGGATTTTGTTAAGGACTTGGGACGCCTCGTAACCCAAACCACCGGGGACCCTAAAGAAACTAGTTACCTTTTTCAACGCTTGTCAGTCTGCATCCAGCGATTTAACGCCGTTGCCTTCAGAGGCACCTTTGAGCAGCAAGAACTTGTTGAGTGAGCGGCCGTTCCAGAACCCACGTCTTCGGACATAGTTTTCATAGCCTGAGGGAATAGAACTACCTCGGGCAAAAAAAAAAAAATAATAATAATAATAATAATAATAAAAAAAAAAAAAAATAATAATAATAATAATAATAATAATAATAATAATAATAATAATAATAATAATAATAATAATAATAATAATAATAATAATACAGACCATGCACACTCCATACCAATGTCTTAGCCATTCTTTTCTTCATATTTCTATTTAATTTCCCTCCTATGAGTTCTTTTCTTTTATACAATGCATCTCTCCCAAATGAAACCTTCTTTTTATTTCCCTATGGCACTTTGCATCTTGTGTGACTATTCTTCCCAGATAGTAGAATTTATCAACTTGCTCTAGGCCTATATATATGCTCTCCATTTACAGTGATTTTAACTTTTGATTCCACTGTCCTGCTTATTTTCACAACCTTAGCAATAGGAGTTGTAGCAGCAGTGGTTTTTGAGGTAGTGTTAGTTGTAGTAGTTTTTGTCATCGAGTATCAGTGTAAATATAGTGCTAAGTAAGATCAAAATTAATGCTATAAGAGAAAACTGGAGAAAGAAAATAAACTTAACAGAAGTTCTGGGAACGGGTGATACGGGAATTGCTACCCATAATATGTCTCCCCTCACTGCTTCCAATCACCAATCGCATAATGCTATCTGACACATTCTCCTGTCCCCTTGTTTTTCTCTTCTACTTAAATCCTTTTCTTTCTTTATCATCATCTTTATCATTATCATCATCATCATCATCATCATCATCATCATCATCATCATCATCATCATCATCATCCCATAATGATCATCATCATCATCATCATCATCATCATCATCATCATCATCATCATCATCATCATTCCATAATGATCATCGTCGTCATCATCATCAGCATCGGAAGCATCAATATCATCATAATTAAGTTCAAGTATAAGAGCTGAATGGTTCGTTTTTTTACATCTGGGCTAGTCATTTGAGCGGCCCATTATTAGTTTCCGCTTCTTCACCCACTGCATTCAAACGGATGTTGAAAATAAAAAGAACTTGACCTTCTTGGCGATTGGAGTTGACCTTGTAAATGCATTAACATCTTCCGGCTCTTAAATATGCCTCTGTTAATTTGAAAAGGCCTCTACTTATGTAAACCGCAAGAAAATATCGATATAACATAATCATCTATGCATTCAGTTGAAATTACATTTCAATGGACTTAATATAATTATATTATATATATATTATATATATATTATTATATATATATATATATATATATATTAAGTCCATTGAGGTGCAGTTTCCACGAGCTTTTGCATAACTGGTTGTGTGATGTTAAAACTTCAGTGTCAGTCGATCTTAGTCTGGCCACCAGGGCTTTTGCAGAGGCTGTGTCTTGAGGTCCTGCGAGGGGGAAATCTTCAGCTATCAGCTCAGCTCCATAGACCGATGATTCTGCCTTGGGGGTCATTCAAATGGTCTGCGACGGCGTGAAGAGAATACAGGGCTGGGCAGCCTGGGCTAGTGTATTGGTTAGCGTGCTGGACTGTCAATAATAATAATAATAATAATGATAATGATAATAATAATAATAATAATAATAATAATAATAATAATAATAATAATAATAATAATAATAATAATAATAATAATAATAATAATAATAATAATAATAATAATAGTAATAATAATAATGATAATAATAATCTTCGTTTAATTTCAATCGAGAGGTCGGGGATCAAATCCCCACCAGAGCAGAAATTTGTTCGAGATTTATACTCCACCTGCACCCCCTAGCAAACCCAGCCATGGTGAGTGCACTGGTCATACATTGTCGGTGGGAAGATGAGCCGTCAATGAGGAGGACTGGCCACCCGCCCTCATAAACCAAAGCTAAGAAAATGAAGTCGCTAACACTTCATACCCATGGCTGCTTCAGGGCTAGCTTAAGGGACATCTCTTCTTATTGTAACACATAAAAGTTCTGATAATCAAAACGCAAAATTTGTTAAATATTATATCAGCCTAATATGATGTCGAAGTTGGCAGAAAATGGCAAGTTCGTATGTAGGTGGTTAAAGACATTATGCTCGCAAGCGGGAGGCAGAGGACTCCACTCACTGTATGGAAGGCCCCTGTAAGGGACAATATAAATCAATCAACGAAGTCTTATTCACGTTTTACAGTTAACAGACTCTGGTCCCTACTGCACTTTCAATGGAAATGAGAGCGATCCGATTGTAGCGCTCACAGCTCACGTCTACGCTTACAGCCTACACTCCCCACGTTGGCGAGGCCATGCTTAGAGTACCTCATTGATATTGCACTGAACGTGGAAACTGATAGCGAATCAGTATTAGTGCTCGCAGGGTCACTCGATCAGGCACACCGACATGCCATGTCTAGGTTGTTGTCGCCGTGTCCAAAGACCCTGGCGGTATACTGCACTCAGGAGTCTCCTTCGATTGAAGGACCAGGTGAAGCGTCTTCTTGCCTTCGATTAGGATTTCAAGATTCCGCGGTTGGGTCGTGTGTAGAAAATATCCGGCGACTTTGACCGTCGCCTCGACTTACTCGAACCGTCCGCTGTTCTCGCACCGGATGTCGTCGTGGCTGCCTTCAACGCGCTCTTCGGGTCCCCGAGAACCACATACGGCGCCGTGCCGCCGGAATGTCTCGCCACTCCAGCCGTCGAGTTACCGGCCACACCCTTCGCGGATGAACCGGAAGGGGCGGAGGCGACACCGGGATCGATACGACCCGTCGAGACGACCCCAGGAGTCCTGTTCGCATGGACCGTGGCTGAGGCTGGAGGAGGGATTGCGGCGGACGATCTGACTGCTGCGGACCCAGAGCCGCTGGAAGGCACCGCCGTGAAGGCACCGGTATGTGTTGTAGATGCGGCGGGCATCCTGTATCCCTGGTGGAACGACCCGTAGGCGTTCTGGCCCTGGAAGAGCGGGAGTATGAGCGACGGGGCCGATCGGGCCGACACGGACGACGACTCGAGGCCCGTGTAGTCGCGCGGGAACGGCGGTCGTCGGAGCGTGACGGCCGCCGACCAGTCAGGCGAGAAGCGAACGAACGCCTTCGAAGAGGACGACGCATCCTTCCGGAAGTAGTCGTCGGCGTCGTCGAAGTCCAGTCTCCTGTAGCTCCTGATCGCTTCGGGGTCTCTGTACGATCCACACGTGGCCGACTCTTCCGTCGCACCATTCCCGAGACCTCCTCCGCCGCCGTAGTAGATGTTGGAAGACGTCGTGGCGTTCTCCACCGATCGTGTCCGATTGCACGACGGTCTTACCGCTTCCCGTTTTGTGCCGCCTGACTTACCGTCGACGGCGGTGCGTCGAACGGGGGGAGATGGAGCGCATCCGCGACCAGAGGAGGTTCTCGGGGTTGGGACGCAGGTGGAAAAGAACTTCTCGTCCTGAACGACGTCGGGTCGTGGACTCGGAGTGCTGTCACGACGTTCAGCCCAGTTGTCCCGCGAAGACACTGCGGTGCCTCCACGGACTGGGGGCGAGGACGGAAGCTTCTCGATCGTGGCCACGGCTGAGATGAGGTTCTGCGGCGGGAGACATTGGGTCGTCGTCTCACCGGGTTTCCGTCGTACTTCGTCGGGGTTGAACACGAGGTCTTCTAACCGTCCTCCGTCGATCTCCGTCGATCCAGGTCCGCCCTCGAGACCGGAAACGCCGTCCACGAACTGGAACATCCTCGAGGTCGTGTTCGGTCGATTTCCGTTCGACAGGCGACGGAAGCGACGCGGATCGAAGTGGTTCGCTGGGGAAGAACATGTTTCCGGTTCGACAAGCGGAGTCGTCATCATCACTAGATGCCTCTGCTGCTGTTGCTGCTGCTGCTGGTGATGCTGAGCGCCTGGAGATGCTGGTTCCACTGCGGTCTCCTTCTGCATCTCCGTCAGCTCGAACTTGCTGCTGCTGATGTTGCAGTGGTTCTCCATCTTGGATGCGGCCAGACGACGTCGTCTGCGCATCTGTCGGTCTTTGCTCGTCTGTCGATAGGCGGCGCAGATGGACAGGAGGGTGATGGTCAGAACGGCACCGCCGACGATCCCGATGATCAGGGTGTGGTAGCGGATCGTGCCCGGAACCTCGTGGGGGTCAACTGGAAGAGTAAATGACGGTACTAAGTTCTTTGCCTCTTTGATTGTAATCATAATTGTAAACGTCGGTGTGATTCTCCTTACAGATTTTATTTTAGTTACAGTTACAGTTATAGTTAATGGTTTCTTATATTAGTTATAGTTACAGTAATAGTTAGTATTATTTTTTCGTTAAACTTATAGTTACAAGATTTGTTATTTTAGTAACTACTTATAGTTAGAATTAGGCTACGTGAAATAATCATAATTTTTAAACAAAATCATAACTTTTATATATATATATATATTCGTTTTATTGTAAATTCCAACTCAAGGATGACACACCGCACCCAAGCTCACAGTTACAGAAACTTTCATCGCGCCCGTGTCTAAGTCATTCATTTATGTATTTATTCATTCATTCATTCACTCATTCAGAGGACTTATATAGCTCCACCAACATAACCTAATCAGAGGCGTAACTGCGGCGATAAAGAACACACAAGTGAACACACACTAATGCACAAGAGTAGTGTTAAATAAGCGATACTACTCACAAGGCATCAACCGATGGCGCACGAAAACCATGCCGTAATCAGATCAACATATCCAGAAGATCAGCCGTAACACAGAGGTGGATTTTGATGAGCAATTTGAAGGAGGTAAGTCTTTAGTTGAGAGAGAAATGACAAGAAACTAGCATTTTGATGTGGATCACTGATATATTGATAACATCAATATGTACACGGAATATGTGAAGTACTGATTCAGGTATTGGTTTCCTACTAGCGTCTGTCTGATTTCGGTAGTCATGGATACGTACATACGTGTCTGTCTGGTCTCTGTAGTCATGGATACGTACTTACGTCAGCCTAATTTCTGTAGTCATGGCTACGTACTTACGTCTGTCTGATTTCTGTATTCATGGCTACGTATACTTACGTCTGCCTGACCTCTGTACTCATAGCTACGTACGTACTTACCTCTGCCCGATTTCTGTAGTCATGGATAAGCATACTTACGTCTGCCTGATATCTGTAGTCATGGATACGTATACTTAACGTCTGTCTGATTTCTGTAGTCATGGCTACGTACTTAAGTCTGTCTGATTTCTGTAGTCATGGTTACGTACATGGTTCTGTTGTGTTGTTGCAGATCGATTCGTCTCGTGTAGTGTTGCAGTTGTTTCTTCCATTGCACTGAAGACTTCTATCAACGCATGTCTTGTCTCCGCAGTCAAACAACGCAACGTCATCGTCATCACAGGGACCTTTTAACCAACAAAGAAAACAACGAGGAATCATTTATTATTTTATTTATCATATCCATCAATGAATGTGAGCACTAAAGGCTACAATTAACTATAAAGCCGTAGCTGTTGTCGAAAATGAACATCAAAAGGTGCCATTAGTGTTACGTCTTCACTCGTTCTGGCTCCGCTAAAGTGCCACGGAAAGCCACCGAGTTGAAACCCTGATCGAGAGACGTTGCAGCAGGAAGCAGGTCTCACTGATGTCTCCTGTAGACAGCGCCAGGCTGCAGCCTAGATCTGATCAAAAGTTTAGGTCAGTGATGTTGATTGGTCCTAAACTATTACTATTATTACTATTATTATCATTAGTATTATTATTTTTTCCCCGATGTATTCTTAATCTGTCAGACTCTCTAAATCATATCCGGAGATGTTATTGGTGATTTATTATAATTATTATTATCATTATCATCGTCATCTTCGTCGTCGTCATCATCATCATCATCATCATCATCATCATCATCATTATTATTATTATTATAACCATTCTGTTCGATCCTGGTTTCTGTTGTTAAGTCGGCAGTGCCTTTCGTGAGTGTCTTAGGTAGAGGCGCAATATAAATCTTCGCTTACCAGTCATTAGGTACGTATAGAGAACTTTGAAGAAAGGCATCTTTTCGACGGAGCTGGCGTAAAGGCGCAGGTACATTGTGTTGGTGGTTGATCTCAGGTCACGCGCCGTTGAATCGCAGAAGGTCTGACGCCGATTCATCTGGCCAGTGGTGCCATCGTAGACCTCGAGGAAGCTGTGGTCACACAGGTGGATTGTCGACATCACATACTTTTCCCATCGCAGGAAGACCTGGAAGAGTTGTATCAATCAGAAGCGGTTTTTAGTTTGGTAATTTAAGACAAGTTGTCAAGTTTAAACGTGTTTTGTGCTTCAATGTAATGTTTCAAAAGTCTACAAGTATGCGGCCCAGCCTCAGTGGCGTAACCAAAGGGTGCAGAGGGGCAGCCGCCCCCGGGCGCAGCACCAGAGGGGCCGCGCACAAAATTAGCTTTGAGTGGTACACTGTACTGTGACAAGAACGATTTAAAGTCAACAAGAAAATTAAAGGAGGGGAACAGTCATCAACCCTTGTCTCTGGGCGCTGAAACCCTTCGGTACGCCACTGCCCAGTCCAGACGTTTTGCTTTTGTCCAGCTAACGTTTTGTCTTCCTCAGGACCTTCAAGAATTCTAATCCCGACTCATCTCATCCTCCACCTTGCAATTCTCGACCCATACGAAACCAAGCCTCAGCAGTTCACCTCTTCCTGCTGTCTCCAGTCTCCTTAGCAACCAGACTCGGATCTTCTCTGTACATCTCTGGAATCGACTGATCTCTCGTGAATAAGCTGGTGCCCTATCCTTAGGTTCCAGAGGACGCATTGAAATAATATAGGCTATGGAGTTTATGATTACGATATTATGTAAAGAATTCTTACAGCGAAATGAGTTGGCAACGGAAGATCGCAAGGATTTAAAGACTGCAGAAAATAAGGAATGATGGCATTAGACAAGCATTAGGTATCCAAACCGGACAAATACCTAATGCCTAGTTTGTCGTGCAACAAAGACTCCGATGGTTTGGAACATGTAGAAAGAATGCCAGTTGACCGAATTCCACACAATGCACTACACGTAAGATTATGATTATGCTATAATTGTTATGTTGTATTCAGCTCTGATACCGGGGTTAGCAATAGGCTATCGGTCCTCAAACTACAATTCCTCTTTCTTTATTTTCACCACCACCTCCTCCTCCTTCTTCTCCTCCTCCTCCTGCACGTTTTTCTCCTCTTCCTCGAGTTATTCTGCCGCGTTGTATTTTTTATGTATTTCTACTGCATTAAATTTCATCCATGTAGGCCTACCAAACAAAGTAGACCGTGTAAGAGTCATTAGGCCATCAGTTATTTTCCACTCAACTTATCATCAGCAGTTACCATAGTTAATCGTCGAAATCCATCCAGATAGGCCTCTACAGCGCCTGCCGAGTCAGCATCAACCCTTGATGGCGAGGTGCCAGGCTGGCACCGACGGGCCGGTGTCCCGTGATATTCTATTCCCCCTAAAGCAGGGATGGGCAACTGGCGGCCCGCGGGCCGGATCCGGCCCCCGGGGACCTTTGAACCGGCCCTTGGCATGTCATTTATATTAGCCCTGTACCTGACACTTTGGGGACCTGTTATCCGGCCCTCGTTTGGGAACCTTGTCCGGCCCTACACAAATGAATTTCTGTAAATAGACCGACATTAAAACATCTGTTTCTTATTTATTAAGAATCTATAGTCAACTAGTTTACTACTCGGTCATCAATTGTAATCTACTCTCTACATGAAACAAGACCACAGGTGAGTAGGTTCGCTACTTTAGAAACCATCTATCAGAACTTTTCAAACGAAGCTGCTACTCTGGGAAAATCAAATATAAAAGGCAATACTGTACATTTTCCATGTTTTACTGATTGTGCATATATCAAGTAGTGCACTGAACAAATAACTATTGAACGTAGTGTTCCAGTCCAGGTTTGATGACTAACTGCTCAAGAACTAGACTTAAATATTGTTTGAATCTCCCATTTCCATCGATGCCAATTCAGCACCAAGTTCGATGCAAGTGGAACTGATTGTACTTCAATGCAACAGTGAGTTGGACAGGAAATTGCGTGAGGTAAGCTTACCTCTTATTCAGTCCTACATAACTTCACATTTCTCAGCATTCTAACCCTTCATTCAAATTGTCATAGCCTGAAACTGCATGGTTGTACTGTTTTCCATGCACGATGCACCTATACCGGTATTTGTGAACATGTCTTCTCAAAGATGAAACTACATGTAACAAAGTGCAAAAACAGATGCAGTCTAACAGATGACAATCTCTCCAATGAATATCGAATTGCCACATCGAACTTCAAAGCAAACATTCCAGATGTGTGTCGTGAGAAGAAGTGCCAGATCTCACAATAAATATAGCACACCAAATAAATGTATGCATTGTACTGACTAACAGTTTTGTGTATTTTTAAAACTGAATAAAACTTATTTTTTTGTTTAATTTTTAGTGTAGGACTGTACATATTAGGATAATTAGATTTCCATCATAAAATTTATCTTCATTTGCTTTAACGGTTATTCTGTAATATTTAGTTTGAATAAAATATTTATAGTTTCATTTTCTGGGGCAAATGAATCTGCAAAAATTGGCTCGTGATTAGCATACGGCCCCTGAGCTGCTCTTTAAACCTTTAAGCGGCCCTCTGTTAAAAGAAGTTGCCCATGCCTGCCCTAAAGCATATCCCCCGGATGGAATAAACCTGTGTAGAGTAAACCGAGGGATAACCCATTCTGTCCCCCATCGTCATACGCATCACGATAGCCAATACGAAAATCAAGTCAAACTCACCAAAAACGAAGTAAATTAATTTCAGGTCGACGTACAAACTAAAGATACGCAACTTAAAAAATTGTTATGTGTATACAATAAATCCAAACAGCACGATTGAATACGCTTAGAAACCGCCAAAAATGCAAACTTAACCGGATTCTCCATTTCGCTAAGGGGGATACTCATGCATGGAGATTACTCTATTTTGTGACACCGGCAGCAGGCAGGCAGACACACAGACAGACAGATATACAGACAGGCAGCCATGCTGGCAGGAAGACAGTCGCATCTGACAAACAATATTTTCATGTTTATATTGGTTCCATCATTTCCCACCGCCTTCGGTTACCGCTTCAACAGTTGCCGTGCTATGCTGATAATTCCTTGTAATTTAATAGCACAGAGGAATTCCGCGGCCGCACCACGTGTTCCCAGGGTGAGGCAACACACCGAGTGAATGTAGCTTGTAGAGTCGTGCTTGGCTCGAACGAGGAGATCCCGGCTCGGAGTACACGGAGTACATTCTGATGCAGATGTCGAATGCACATTGTATGGATTCGCACAGCGTTTACAGGGCGACATCTTACGTATTATACCTCATATAATTATGGCATTCATGGTTTTGCCCTGTTCATGTTCAAATCCTAGAGGACTCAGATCGGCTAAGCGAGGAGACCTTACCGTTCTTCACACCAACAGGAAGTTTGGATGTCGTGCTTTTGCTGTCTTAGGACCCAGATATTGGAACAGACTCCCAGTGACAATACGTCAATGTTCATCTGCTACTCAATTTAAATCAAAATTAAAAACTCATCTATTCTCATTACAATGTGGCTAAGAACACAGAGCAACGCGCAAGACTTGTCTTTTTAAAGCGGGCTATAAATTTTCAGTTGTATTGTATTGCATAGGGTTAATATGAAAATGCAGAAACAGTAATGACAGTAATGAAAAATTCTTTTGCTCTGTGACTTTGCGGAATATCAAACATTTCTTATTAATATTTATGACGAAGAAAATAATAAAACCAATAATAATAATAATAATGTTATTATTATTATTATTATTATTATTATTATTATTATTATTATGGTTGCCGTATACAGTTAAATTCGACTCTTGTAATAACTTGTGATCTTCCGTTCATACTGATATGTAATCATCATATCCTATCTTACTGATCGTACTCAAATGGTTATTCTAGGAGACTCCCGCACCTCATGGGTACCTGTTAAAGTTGGAGTCCCTCAAGGATCTGTGCTGGGTCCACTTCTTTATATCTTGTTTACAGCCGATATTCCTCTTCTCTTTGCTAAACATTCAGCCTCTGGTCACCTCTATGCTGATGATGTCCAGGCCTTTGTCCATGGCCCCTCTTCTCATCAGCTTGCTCTTTCCCAATCTATTGAATCTCTTTCTGCTGATCTCAATTGTTGGATGTCCTCTAATCGTCTTTCACTCAACTCTTCCAAGACTCAATTGATCTGGCTTGGCACTCGCCAACAGCTAATTAAACTTGATTATGATTTACTTGCCAAGCAGTTCCCTCAATTTACTTTCTCGACAAATGTCCGTAACCTGGGTGTTACTCTTGACAGTACTCTTTCTTTCTCTGCACATATCTCTAATCTCTCTCGGTCCAGTTTTTATCACTTGCGGCGTCTACGTGCCATTCGACGATCTGTCCCCTCGCCGATTTTTTCTTCCATGGTTCATGCCTTTGTCTGTTCACGCATTGACTACAGTGTAACTCGTTACTTATGGGCCTACCAAAACTCCGCCTGGCTCCACTGCAATCAGTACTTAATTCTGCTGCTCGTTTAATTGCCCGCCTACCTCGTTTCTCCCATATTTCGACTTTCATGACTCAAGACCTTCATTGGCTTCCTCTAACTGCTCGAATTCAGTTTAAAATTCTTTTTCTTACGTGTAAAATGTTTTTAGGTCAAGCTCCACGCTACCTCTGTGATCTCTGGACGTCCTCTCCGCTCTTCTGACCATCATGACCTTCTAGTTCCGAGGTCTCGGACTGCCACAGCACAGCATCGTGCCTATGCCTCCGTTGGACCTTTGCTGTGGAATGACCTCCCTGCTTTAACTCGTGCTGTAATGTTATCTGGGGGTACCACTGTTTCTGCTCGTTCTCTTAAGACTTTTCTTTTTTCGAGGGGCCCTTCGCACTGGAAGCGCTTCTGATTAGGTTGTACTGCGAGAGGCGCTTTATAAGTCCATAAATAGAATAGAATAGAATCCTGCGTAATTGTCAGTTTGAATTAATAAAGAATATTATTATTATTTTTCTTATTATTAATGTTATTATTAATATTATTATTATTATAATTAATAAAAAGAATAATAATAATAACGAAAGGAAAGCACTGGCCAGCCCCTCATATGCTGAGGCATATCTAATCCTCTGGGAATGAAGTACCTCATGGGAAAAAATAATAATATTAGTTATAATAAAGATAATAATAATAACGACAGAATTCTACTAGTTATTGTAGGATGGTATAAACTAGACTATTCGCTACCCAGCCGTTCGTCAAGTAAACAACACTAATTATGAGGCTTAGCCGGGCTGAGCCGGAGAGTCAAGTGTACCTCCTGCGCAAAGCATCAGGGCATGTGGAGCCATTTAAGACTCAACCTGTTACACCCAGTCTGACCCAGACCCTGTGTAGGATGCACCATCCCGTGTAAAGTGTGAAAGCTGCACGACATTGCATCTGCCTGCGTGTAGACTGTTTTCATAAACAGTCTCTGAATCACATGCGACAACTGACAATACGACCCATCACGGGAAAGCTGTGTCCGTTTGCGCACAGACTGTTTTCATGGCTTCGTCAAAAACCGAAGTTTCTCTTTCACGCAGTATTTTGTGAAATAGTTACGTGATCGTGGCATGGATAACTACGACGACTTGGGGCCATTTGAGTACTACAAAGTGCATCAAAGATGGATATATTATATCGTCATGATTGGATGTCCCATTGCGATATTTGGTGGCGTCTTCACGAACATCGTGACTTTCGTTGTTCTAGTGAGAAGTCGTCTGTGGTTGAAACACGAAGGATACGTTTATCTGGCCGCCAATTTCTGCGTCAACGTCGGAGTTCGGTTGTTCTGTACAAGTACGTTTTGGCTTATGTCCTTTAATCCATGGGGGTATTACTATTCACCGAATATTTCGAGTTTCATGTGTAAGGTTTGGCACTTCTTAACGCATATCTTCCTTGCGTCCGGTTGGCTGTCTGTTGCCCTCCTGTTTAACGTTTACCTTCGAGAACATCTGATACACAGGAGAATATGTGGATGTCCAATATTTGCGGCCAAGTACTGTACGCTGTTCGCAAGTAAGATCATCGTTGGCGTTATTTTCAGCGTATTGTTTGTACTCGGTATTCCGTATCTGGCAATTTTCGAGTTGCATGGCCAAGCAGAATGTTTGGCGTCACGACATTTTGCTTTCAGAGTTGCTGTACTCGTCGAATTCGTCCTAATGTGGGTCCTACCGCTCATCATCTTTCTACCCACCATTCTGCTTATGACTCTTTGTATAAACAGAGAAGGTAACACCTTCGGATTCTCACAGATCGAGGAGAGATCGGTTTCTGATGATCAGATGCGAGTCATGGCTGTTACTCTGTCGTCGATGACTCTCTTTTCACAGTTCGTCTTCGTGTTCCTGTGGTATAACCCGTTTCACATGATTTTCTACGATGTATATGATTACGTCGTAGTGGAACACGGTTTGGCAACTGCTATACAGCCGATCCTGTGTTTCGTCATTCTGAAGGCATTACGCGATGGATTCCGTTCTCAGCTGCGAAACATTCGTTGCTGTCGTCGTCTGTTTCCATCGTTGGATCGTGATGAGGAAGTGGTTCAGCTGAGCGCCATCCAAGAGGATCCGCCCAGCACAGTCGAAACATAGGTCCTCCATATGGGACTTACCCCTACATCGACTTCTCGGCGACCTGAAAATTTAAGTGGCAAGACAGCAATACTCTCGCCTTCTCAGCGTGTCGCTATACTCTATTTGAAATATTTGCGGCCTGCGCTAGGTGTGGTCCTCTGAAGATGGCACATCTACTATGCTTAGGGGGGGGCCGTGGCGCTTTGGATAACATCTGGCACAGAGACCGAGAGGTACCGAGTTCGAGCCCCCGTTGGGCGGATATGCTTTGTAGGCTGCTATTAGCGCCGTTGTATTGCAAGCTGTCTGTTCTGTTAGTAGTTAAGATTTCAATTGCATAACATGTAAATGTACAGCGCAGTGCGTTTGTCAGGCGCTTCAATAAAGAAAAGATATTATTATTATTATTATTATTATTATTATTATTATTATTATTATTATTATTATTATTATTATTATTATTATTATTATTATTATTATTATTAGATAAATGGCATAAAATCGAGTTGTGTACAAATAAAAACACAGAAGTTACACTAAATTTTATAAAATATTACAGATTAGATTTTTTACTCGTTTATATGGTTGGCCGAGGGATTGGGTCTCACGGGTGATTCAGGCATAACCAGAATGAACACAGAATACACTGACTCTGTTTGAATAGTCCAGATGTCAAATCGAAATCGATTGCACAGTTTCATCGTCGCCCTTCTGAAGCTAAAGCCGCGCTCATACTCTTCACTAGCTGCCTTCAAGGCAGCACATCATATGTCTATGAACTGGTCCAGATGAACGTATAGACTATTAATTTTGGTGGACGAGTCACGACCCGTGTAAGTTGACAATTGACAATTATAATGTTTACAAGTTACAATAATAATAAACGTCTTTCAGACAGGCCAGACCCACTGAGCTAGTTTTTTCTAATCTGATTCACTGCCACTGTTGGAAAGTACGGTAAAAATTAGTCTGTAGACCTTAGAAAAATCTCATGATTGCGATGCGAAGTCCCCAGATCATTATGAGTATGACCAGTATCATAATTATGTGTGCTTGAGCCTGCCACGGGTTTGGTGACTCTTCTAGTTGTCTGAGAAATGTTTACTACTGATGAATTTTCTGTTCTTAATAATTCTCGATTTTTCCAGTAAAAAGCTCTTGAGAGGAACTAAATATGTGCTACTGACTACACTATGTTTCCTTATCCATACATACATACATACATAATGACATATAGCATCTCACAGCAGTGCTATAAAAATGTATAATTATATGTGTAATAACAGTTACCATCATATGATGTATAGTACTGTGTACAGTGCTTGAAACTTGTTATGGTCATGCCCATTTGTTGTCATGGCATTATATAAATTCTGAAATTCGATTGAATGAAATAATTTTTTTTGCAGGAGTCAGTGCAGTTGTTTGATCTCTGGTGTTTGAGAAGAACGATGGATTGATGCACAGTGCCGTCAAAAACACCGGCTCTTACATGTACAGTTCGTAAGTACAGTTTATCTCATATTCCCACCATATTAGTCATAATATTAGTAGGAGACGTTGGCGATCGGTCAGAAGTTGGCTGGATCAGTTTAATCAAGCCGCTCACGTTTGACGATTCGACCAGGATTGATCTTTTCTTGGTCGACGACAGGACCCCTTCAAGGATGAATCGGTTGCAAAGTGTGGTGAGAAGCGGTAGCAGTACGTTGGACTTCACAAATGGATACACAATGGCATAAGTTTAGAGGCCGATGGAGCATGCCGTGTTGGTCAACTGCAGATTAAGGACATCTTTATGAGTGTGACTAGTATCATGATTTTTTTAGTCATTTAGCACCACTCAATATCCAGAAGCTCATGTCAGTATCCAGAAGACTAGTCCAATCAGGCAGAGAGGTTATGGTGTTGATGAAATCCTGTAAAGTCTTCTAGTGTGCCCAGTTTTGTGTGATTTTTTATTCAAACATCCACTATGCAATATTTTAGCTGTTGCTCACTAAGCACATGTCGACCGCAACAGAGCTTCCAAATTCCAACATGTAATTGTCAATGTATTTAATAACTTCTAATTGTGTAACTGCCTAATGCACAAGGAAAGCATCGTCCATTCGGGCTCTACAGCCAACCAGTAATCAGGTCAATGCCCAGAAGATCCGTTGACTCAGACAGAGTTTATGATGGTAATGAAAAGCCTTCTATATTTAGAGCACCATGGGTTAATGCCTTGTGCCTTAGACACCAGCATGATAAAAGTTACTAAATACAATTACATGTTGAACTTTGACGTTAGGTTCTACATGTTCTATATTGTTCCATATAGAAACTTTAATATGCGTACGGAATACAGAGGCGAATAGTGGCTATGCCACAGTTGCAGTCCCAATGCTGAGAAGAAGGGAACATAGTGATGATGTTGTTTGATTGATTGTGCTGTTTGTTTATTCTGTTGCAGCGCACTTCAGCACATGGCCAAAAAGTACAAAATCAACGAGTCAGACTTTTCTGTTCTAAGTGTCCGTTCAGAGCTACGGACAATAACTATATTGTTTCACAACGGAAACTATTGTGTCGGTTCTGTAATATTCTTCAAACCTATGCTTAAAACTTGTCGGTTTCACCTTGCCTGCCCTGTAGTTCGATTATAGTTTTTATGACTGCATTATGATAATGACACTATAGAAGTCTACTTTAGATTCAATAGCTTTACATTATGCTAATTGTGCAACAGCATGAATGCTGTGATTGTTTCTAGAAATACCACTTTCATATTTATTATTACTAGAGGTTGTGATGTTTAAAGTATGCTTCAATTTTTGTGCAGATTCAGTCGATGGGCTTTGTTTTGATGTGTGCTTACATGCTAGTTTAAGATCTAATTTTCAGTTTCTTCACTAGTCTTCTCTCAAATAAAGAGTAATGAAGCAATAAGCATGCTTGGACCGAGTTTTGCGCTCTGCCGTTTGCCTCATTGGGCAAATTTCCAAGTATGGTCACGTTTCCAGCTACATGCTGGTGGTCCTTCACTGGCTCCCTATCTTCAGGTGCATTGCGTACACGGTAGCTGCCTTGGTTTGGCGTTGATTTCAAGTGTCCCAGGCGTCACCTATGCTCCATAGAAATAGGAGTTATTGTGGTTCTGTTCGCTCGTACCGCAACAATTCGGAATCGAGCTTGTTTTGTGGTAGGCCCAGTGATCTGGAATGGTCTTCCATGTCTACACTGTGCCTGAAACTTTATTCACTAAACTTAACACTTGTTTTTTGGTGCGTTGGAGTCGGGAGCACCTCTGAGTAGTTTCCTTGAAGGGGTGCTATATAAATTCTCGAATGAATTAATAAATATCCCTACGATGAATTAGATAGCAAAGCATGCATTGAGAATGATGCCTTCCTTTTTCCACAGTTTTCTCCACATATGGATGACTCACAATTACAGGACTTTGTGATTTCAAAATGGAATCCATTGTGATGTGAAGATTTCCTGGTGTTAGTCTAAACATTTGTTTAATAAATGTATAATGTAGTCCAAAAACTTGTGATGTGTTTTATTGTTTTGGATATGTTTAGAGTTTCCAATAATTGCATGTAGAAATTAAATCTTAGAAAAGACCTCTGGGCTGTTTGCCTGATTGATGAAAATATTTTTGGTCTAGTTCTTGTTTTGGTTTATTTCGTTTATTTTTTGGAGATGTTTAAAGTTTCCAATTATTGTGTATAGAAATTAAATCTTGCGAAAGACTTTCGAGCTGTTTGCTGGATCAGTACAGATATTTTTGGTTTATTTTGTTTATCTTGGTCCATTGTTTTGGTTTATTTCGTTTATATATAATTTCGTGTAGAATTTAAGTCTTTGAAAGGACAAGGCTCTTTGCTAGATCGATGTGCCTATGTCTGGTTTATAGTTTTGTTGTACAGTTTATTTTTGTAATTGTTTGTAGAAGTTATATCTTTGAAAGGAAAGGGCTGTTTGCTCGATCATTGTAAATATTTGGTTTATTTTGTCCGGGGTTAAGGTTTATGCTTCTGGAAGACACAGATTATGGCATGTATTTTGAAATTTGTTTTGTTCAAATGTATGTGTAATATACATACATTTGTACAACAAAACAAATTAATAATAATTTTATTAATAATTAATTTTAATTAATAATTATTATAATTAATAATATTATTATAATTAGTAATAATGTTATTTTTTGTCTGTAATATTCATTTCTCCTTTTGTATTTTAGTTTCAGGTCTGTGAAAATAAAATTTCTATGCTATTCTATTTTCAGTCTCTATATTGATTTCAATTTTTATATTGTAGTTTCAATTTTTACTATTGTAGTTTGTATGATAACGTGAAAATAAAATTATAAGCTGCTGTACTTTTCATTCTATATTCATTACAACTTCCTGTTATAGTTAAAATTTTATGCTAATTTACCTGCAACAAAATATCACAGTTTTAAAACCAAAGTGTACTAATATAATAGAGATGTACCATTGATAATTTGTTTTAGGAAATTAAACTTATTCCAGTGGATAATCATGATATAGAATATTTACCGCTATGCTAATTAATATTTACCGCTATGCTAATTAATATCAATTACACTACAAGTTTTTACGCAATGCACATCTGTAATGTTGGATATTAATTGCAGCCTAAAATCAAGGAGGTAAACCACACCTTTAACGTGGGATATCACACCTTAGGATGAGGGAGGGATACCACACATTAACGTGGGATATCACACCTTAGGATGAGGGAGGGATACCACACCTTTAACGTGGGATATCACACCTTAGGATGAGGGAGGGATACCACACCTTTAACGTGGGTTATCACACCTTAGGATGAGGGAGGGATACCACACCTGTAACGTGGGATATCACACCTTAGGATGAGGGAGGGATATCACACCTTTAACGTGGGATATCACACCTTAGGATGAGTGAGGGATATCACACCTTTAACGTGGGATATCACACCTTAGGATGAGGGAGGGATACCACACCTTTAACGTGGGATATCACACCTTAGGATGCGGGAGGGATATCACACCTTTAACGTGGGATATCACACCTTAGGATGAGGGAGGGATATCACACCTTTAACGTGGGATATCACACCTTAGGATGAGGGAGGGATATCACACCTTTAACGTGGGATATCACACCTTAGGATGAGGGAGGGATATCACACCTTTAACGTGGGATATCACACCCTAGGATGAGGGAGGGATACCACACCTGTAACGTGGGATATCACACGTTAGAGTGGGGTGGTCTGTCACACCCTAACGTGGGATATTATACCTTCAAAGAAAGGTGTTAAAGACCACCCCTAAGGTGTAAAGATCCAAGGTGTGATATCCCACCAAACAAATAACGTGGGAAATCCCACCATATAGGCAAATATAGGGTGGTCTATATGGACCACCCTAAATGGTGGGATATCCCACGGTTTCCAGTAACAGTGTGTGTGGTTTTGCAGCAGTTCAGGGACTCCTCTGCCTCAGGACTGTCTCTAGTCGCTCTGGCAACCGGACTATAGGATCTTCACTTGGTTTCTCTAGGCAAACCCTCGGACATGACGCAGCCCTCGTGAATAAGCTGCAGCCCTGTGTCTTTATATTGGCACTTAGAAATTTGGAGATTATAATTACGGTAACGAACCTGGCCTTCTGTTTTGGCCTGTTTTTGGAACAGATTAGATCAGGTCATCAGCTGCGACATTGCTATAATATTTAACTTTGAAATTAATTGAATGCTCACGAAATTTCGACGCAACATCTCATCCTAGAATAAATATTGCAAGAAAGTCCACCGTAACTACAAGAAATTTGCTTGCATAGCAGCCGAGAGCCGTTCCAACATTTGCGAGTGTTTTCGACTTCGCATTTATTATGTCATTTAAAATCGATCGACTTAATGTTTGCTAGAAAGATAGGCCTATGTAAAAATGTTAAGCCACCATTGTGGCTACGATTAATGTATTAATGCATTAGACACCGGCGCAATAGAAGTTGCTAATTACATTACATTATACTACATTCTCAATTTCTATTTAACGACAAGAATTGAAGAATGTTCGTGCTCACATTGAATGAACAATTAACTAATGTATTTAGTGCTGACGCTTTTGTTCATATAATCTGCTTATATAGTTGGGGGGGGGGGCCGTGGCGCATTGGATAACATCTAGCACAGAGACCGAGAGGTACCGAGTTCGAGCTCCCCGTTGGGCGGATATGCTTTGTAGGCTGCTATTAGCGCCGTTGTATTGCAAGCTGTCTGTTCTGTTAGAAGTTAAGATTTCAATTGCATAACCTGTAAATGTACAGCGCAGTGCGTTTGTCAAGCGCTTAATAAAGAAAAGATATTATTATTATTATTATTAATAAACTCAACGTACTGTTGACATTGCATTTTAGTAAGCTGTGTCCACCTAAGACCAAGACTTTGCTTCCTAGATTGTATACGTTATGGAAAATATAGCGCCTGTGTCTGTTAGAGAAAGAAATAGAGGAAGAACGATAATCGTTAATGGCTCTCTAAAATTGTATATAATTTTACATGACATTGTATCTGTATTGAATACCTTTTCCCCGTTGTAGATTACTGGAACAGGCTATCATGCAACTTGCGATACGTTCTTTCTTTCTCTATTTCAACCATTCTTTTAGCAGTGCGCTTTCAGGTTTCTCCATGGAGAGCATCAGAGTTTAATCCGAGAGGCGCTATATAACAGTTTACTACCCACCAATCGTTGTAACCTTTTGCCCTATTCTTTTGGATTTCGACGATTTATGCTTGTAACCACGTAGTTCAAAGTGATCCAGTGTGTAATAATTGATCACTTGATTGCCCCTTACCTCTAACCTAGATAATCAAAGGGATACACCTCTGGACTAGTTTAAACTGCCTCACCTGTCACTTCAATAGACCACTCATATACCATAGCACTTCATCACTCTACAAATCACTTCGAGATTTCATAACTGCAGAATTGTTGGGTCTTTGCCACTGGCTAGCGTTTTGGACTGTCAACCGAGAAATACGGTTATTGCACTACTACATTGAGAGATTGCATTTATTTCGGTTAAAAAGTAACAGAAATAAAAATTTTATCGCGAAAGCTGTTGAAGAAGGACGCGCCATTTCAAATATTATAATCAAGTTCTCAGCCCCTGAAAGTGGCGTCAGAGACAACGCCTTTGCGTGGCACACTCTCTGTATCTGTATGTCTGTGTCTCTCTCCGTCTGCCTGTGTCTGTCTATATGCCTGTGTGTCCGTCTGTCACTGCCTGTCTTTGTCTGTCTGTTTCCGTCTGTTTGTGTCTGTCTCTCTCCGTCCGTCTCTCTCTGTCTCTCTGTCTCTCTCTCTTTGTCTCTCTCTACCTGGTCCATAAGGAACCTATGGCTCTGATTGCTAGTATCGAGGTAAGTCGAGGATATGCATCAACACCAATTGAATTCTAAGTTTTCTCTGTCGTCAACAAATCCTAACCGAACGATAACTATTCTGCTACTCATTGCAGGAAAGTGTTAATATCCGCTGGACTAATAGCTGGACTAATAGCTGGACTAATAGCTAGGCCTACCCAAACCGGCGAAGCTCAAGTAAACAAAACTAATGGCACCATACGAGGCTTAGCCGGACCACGGACCTCTGTACTATGGCTTCCGTGGCCGGGCTGAGCCACGGAGGCCTTAATACAGGATCCGTGGCTGAGTCGGAGAGACACCCGTCCTGTAGCTTATCTTAGGCCCGCCTCCGGCGCAAAGCATCAGTGCACGTGGAGCCAGTAAAGCCTCAGCCGGTCGCACCCAGTCTGACCCAGACCTGTTTTCATAGTTCGCCTAAAGCTGAAGTCTTAAGATTCGTTTCTCTTTTACGCCGTATTGTTGCGAAATAATTACGCGAAGAATATGGCATCCGAAAGCAACGAGCAATCGAAGCATGGCTAACGACCCGTTTCAGTACCATAGCGTGTATAGACGCTGGACTTTTCATGCCCTCAGTATTGGGTGTCCGATTGTGATATTCGGTGGCGTTTTCATGAACATCTTTGCCTTCGTTGTTCTCGTGAGAAGTCGTCTGTGGTTGAAACACGAAGGATACGTTTATCTGGCCGCCAATTTCTGCGTCAACATCGGAATTCTGTTGTTCTGTACAAGCTCGTTTTGGCTTGTCCATGAAACGGGACATTACTATCCACCGGAAACTTCGGCTTTCATGTGCAAAGTATGGCACTTCTTAATGAGTATCTTCTTTGCGTCCGGTTGGCTGTCTGTTGCCCTCTTGTTTAACGTTTACCTTCGAGAACATCTGATACACAGGAGAAGGTGTGGATGTCCGATGTTTGCGGCCAAGTACTGTACGCTCTTCGCAAGTAAGATCATCGTTGGTGTTATATTCGGCGTATTGTTTGTGCTCGGTATTCCGTATCTAGCGCTTTTCGAGTTTCATCCGGGAGGAGCATGTTTCCCGTGGGAAACTTTTTTTGCTTTCATTGTTGCTCTACTCGTCGAATCGATCCTAATGTGGGGTCTACCGTTCTTCCTCTTTCTACCCATCAACCTACTTATGGCGCTGTGTACAAAGACAGAGGGTAACATCTTCGGATTCTCACAGATCGAGGAGAGATCGGTTTCTGATGATCAGATGCGAATCATGGCTGTCACTCTGTCATCGATGACCCTCTTTTCACAATTCGTCTTGCTGTTCCTTCTGTTTTCGCAGTTTTTCTTGGTGTTCGTGTGGTACGACATCTCTAAGTATTCCTTATATATAGCTGCTTTTGTGATACTGGCACACGGTCTGTCGCTCGGTCTGCAGCCGATCCTGTGTTTCGTCATTCTGAAAACGTTACGCGATGGATTCCGTTCTCAGCTGCGAGACATCCGTTGCTGTCGTCGTCTGTCTCCATCGTTGGATCACGATGAGGAATTGGTTCAGATGAGTGCCATCCGAGAAGATCCGCCCAGAACATCCGAGACTTAGGCTTTCCATGCGGGACTTTACCACTACGTCGACTTCTCGTCGATCTGAAAATTTAATCCCAAGTGGCAACACAGCAACGTTCTGTCCTGTTTGCGCATGACTCTACTCACTGGCCTTTTTGGCAATATTGACGAACTGTGGAGCATGGCACATCTATATATGGCATAAAATGGCGTTGTGTATAGAGAAAAAGACTGGAATAACGCTAAATTTCATCAACTTTTCTTTCGTTTATCTTGATAATATTATCAGAGTATTGGAACTGACACCTAATTCAGGCTTCACCAGAATAAACAAATTCTCGATGGTCAGATGTTGAAATCGATCACACAGTTTCGTCGTCGTCGTCGTCGTTCTAAAGCTGAAGCCGCGCTCAAGCTCATCACTAGCAGTCGTCAAGACGACACATGTCTACGAGCTGGACCAGATGAACGTGAAGACTGTATTGGGACGACATCAGTGATGGGCACTAACTATTTTTTTTAGGTTAACTATAACTATTTTTCAACTGAAATAAAAAAGTTTAACTTAAAGTTGGCAACTGATTTTGTAAATAATTTAACTAAACTACAAATATTTAGCTAAACTTTTCCAACTTTTAACAAACTGTTTTCACAAACATTTTCACAATAACAGAGGTTAAGTGAACTGTAATCATGCAGAGCCTCAATTACAATTTCACTTCCAAACTATGTGATGTGTACTAGACTTATAGTGCTAGTACAGTTCTATAAGAAAATCATGTTGCTAAACGTGCAATGCAGTTCACTTGACTTGAATAATAAAACCAGTTAATCATGACAGTCATTGCGGAAGATAGTTGCTGATTTTGTTACTTAAACTTTCTAGCTAATAACTAAAAAATATTAGCAATACTTTTCAGTTAATAACTAAAAATATTAGTTAAACTTTTCTTTTAACTAAACTATTTTAGGTAGGCCTAAACTTCTGCCTTAAATAAAATCTTTTAGTTAGACTAAAAGTGTGCAACTTTTTAGTTAACTTTTGGCTTTTGCCTTTTGCCCATCACTGCGAACCATGTGGGTTGACAATAATTTACAGGCTGCGTGGTTTGCCGCGTTTCAGCGGCTCCTCTGCCTCGTCTCATATATTTAGAGTGAGCAATGCAAGAAAGACCACCGTAGCTATAAGAAATTTGCTTGCGTGGAGTTGTTCCAACATTTGCGACTGCTTTGACTTCGCATTTATATGTAGACCTAATTTTAAATCTACCGATTCAATGTTTGGACGAAAGATTATGTAAATATGTTAAGCCAACATCTTGGTTACGATTACTGTATTCCTTTCTCGATTTCTATCTACAGTATACAATTATACATGTACCTATTACAGATTGTGAACTAACCATTGATAATATGATAATTCCCCAAGTTGAAACACCTAAATTCCTCGGTGTCTTCATTGACCAACTCTCAAAATGAAATCCTCATATTAATGAAATACCTTAAAAAAATTATGAATAACATTCAAATAATTAGAAGAAATACCTACTCCTCTCACAAATACTTAAGAACTTATATTTTGCTTTAATATACCCCTATTTAATCTACTGCAATATTCAACCTGTTAATACTTGCTATCCTTGTACTCTGGAAAACTCTGCTAAACTATAACCTCTTCTTGGCTTCTTTACAGCTTCCTTGTCAACCCTCTTAATTAACTAGTTAAGAATATAGTTAAGACTATACCGATCCTGTTATGAAATTAGATAAAATTGGTGTCTTTATAGCGGGATTTTATCCCTTCTGGGCCTCCCATTTGTCTACGCTTGAATGTTCAGTTCTTCGTGTAATTGGCATTTGTACTTCACGACAATAAAAAAACTTTGATTGATACTGCAATCTTATATGAACTTCTACCTATCCTACACACTAGAAAACCTACAGGTCTTGCAACAAGCTGTACGTTTGATCACTAACTCGCCGTACAATTCGCACACTAAATCACTTTTTCTAGACCTCAACTTATTAAAAATTGAACAAATTAGACATGCTCAGACTTGTGATCTTCTTACCGGTGTGACAATAACATGTTTTCACATGCCTTTCATCCCTCTTCGCTCCAGCCCTGCTCACCACCACAACCAGAAGCATCGTTCTTATGTATGCAACTTTGCTACAGCTAATACCCGCAAATTCTCAATCAGGTATCAAGGACTCTGCTATGGAATATTTTACCGCAGTTCATTCGAACCGCATCAGGTCTTCCCCCCACTTTAAAAGTTTCATTCGTGCATACACATTGAGCAAATGCAAATACATTCACATCCCAGATTCATTCTTTGTACCGGTAGCCAATCTAATAATCTATCTCCAGCATTACATATTTTATCAACCAGTCACTTGTAAACTTAAGTAGGTCCATCTAGCAGGGTTTTCACTTCACTGATATGCCTATTGTTCCTGATCAACCCTCGTTATTTACTAGGTCAATGTGTTGTTTTAATTTTTGACTTCTCGATTATATGACTGTATTGTTCAACAAGTGTATCTGTCAATTGGGATCAATCAAATTAAATTGAATTGAATTTATTGAATTGAATCTAACCAAACGTATGATCGTGCATTACGAAGTCGGTCATATTAAATGAACGGCATATTTAGCGCAGACGCTTTTGCTGACATAGTCTGCTTCGTAATTAATAAACTCCAAGTAGGCCTAGTGTTGACACAGAGTTAGTCAGCTGTATCCAACTTAAAGCCAGTCTTTGCTTCCTAGATTGTCAGTTAGAAGACAACAAAATAAGTGCGTAGGTCTATGAGCGAAAGAATTAGAGAAAGAAAGAATAGTCCCAAGAATGCCTCTCTAAAATGCATATTAAACACCTCTTTTCCGGTATCGAATACTGGAACAGGCTACCGTGCAACTTGCGACGTGTTCTTCCTTTCTCCATTTTATGTTCGTGTGTTGTCAGGTTTCGGAAGGGCATCAGAGTTAATGCAAGAGGCGCTATATAAGAGTTTACTTCCCGCCAACCGCTGTAACCGCAGTGGAAGGGTAACAAATTAACCGTTCGCCAATGCGTTTGTATTTCGACGCCTTATTCTTGTAACCACGTATAGCTCAACGTGATTCAGTGTGCACTGATGGATTGTTTGATTGCCTCTGACCTCTAACCTAGATAATCAAAGGGATAACCACTGAACTAGTTTAAACTGCCTCACCTGTCACCTCAGTGTACCAGTCCCACGAAACAACTTCATCACTTCACCAATCACTTCGAGATTACATTACTCCAAGTCGTTGAGTCTTTACCACTGGTTATCGTTCTATCTTGTCCACCAAGAGATCGTCAGTTCAAATATCAGCCAGGGCGGAAAGAATGCTGAGGTTTCACTTCCACCCTTAGCAAACTCAGCGACGAAAGTAGTAGGCCTACACTGACAGTAAACTGTTAGTATGGAAAAATGAAGACTGGCCACAGACCATCATACATGTATGTCGAGGCTAGGAAAATGAAGTCGTTAACACATCAAACCCTTGGCTGCTTTTCGGGGCTTTTTATTAACGGGTTATTAATTATGTACATTATTAGTTTTGTACATTGTAAGAATAACAATGGTCACCATACTTGTGATTACGAAGTAAAGACATTATGAAGCACTTAAAGAACAATTGGAATAGTAGGATCGTGATTGACTGATTGTAATAGAGCGACCCTGTTAGCAGAACTTCATGACTGCAAATGTTTTACAAATAGTTCCACTTAGAATTAGATACTTGTATTTTTATCGATTTTAAACGCTAAAAACTGAAGGCGTAGTATGCCACAAATGCTAGAACGCTGCTGAGCTATCGTGTCATCTGGATTGAGATATTGAGCGTCTAGTCTTTGTATACGACAGCATAGAACGAGTATGCGAATATTACGAATATTAAGATTTTTAGAAATTGACGAATATTGACGAATATTGAGAATGGTCAACGAATATTAAGTTTTTAAAATTTCTTTTCATTCTTAATTCTTAAAAATCCTGTATTAATTGTAATAAAATTCAATACCAAAACTAGGTATTAGAACAAGAACAGTATGTTACAGTTACTCATCTTATATCACTAACTTCACTTAGTTTACTGTTCGAAGTCTCAATAGTCTTAAATTACAAACGTAAATAGTGACGTCATCAACGAATATTTTGAAATATTTACGAATATTAAAAATGCAGTAATATTCACGAATATTTACGAATATTAAAGTTTCAAGTCACGAATTCTCGTTCTATGTACGACAGGGTATACACATTGCGACTGGGAACTGGTTTTCCAGACAGGAGTACATGAATGTTAAGCGCTTGCTGGAAACGCAGGTGAATGACTTATGACTCAGTTGTTCTGAGCGGATCCTCTTGGATGGCGCTCAGCTGAACCACTTCCTCCTCTCGATCCAACGAAGGAAACAGTCGACGACAGCAAAGGATGTTTCGCAGCTGAAAACGGAATCCATCGCGCAATGCCTTCAGAATGACGAAACACAGGATCGGCTGTAGACCGAGGGACAGACTATATACCAGCTCGACAACTACACGTGATCCCACTTGCATGTGCATCATAATGAAATAGTGAAGGGGTATACAGACGATCTGCGAGAAGAGAGTCATCGACGACAGAGTAACAGCCAAGACTCTCATCTGCTCATCAGAAACCGATCTCTCATCGATCTGTGAGAATCCGAAGGTGTTACCTTCTCTCTTTGTACAAAGTGTGATGGTTAGAATGGTGGGTAGGAAAAGGAGGAACGGTAGAACCCACATTAGGATCGATTCAGCGAGTAGAGCTAGGTAGGGTGTTGATTCTGAACACCTGCCTCCCGGAGTAATCTCGAAAATCACCAGATATGGAATACCGCATATAAATAACACGCTGAAAATAACACCAACGATGGTCTTACTTGCGAACAGCGTACAGTACTTGGCCGCAAACATCGGACATCCACACCTTCTCCTCTGCACGAGATCTTCGCGCAAGCAAACGTTAAACAAGAAGGCAACGCACAGCCAACCGTACGCAAAGAAGATACTCATTAAGAAGTGCCATACTTTGCACATGACATTCGAAATATCCGGTGGATAGTAATATCCCCTTCCAAACGCGGATGTATGCCAAAACGCGCTTGTACAGAACATCAGAACACCGACGTTGACGCAGAAAATGGCGGCCAGATAAACGTATCCTTCGTGTTTCAACCACTGACGACTTCTGACGAGAACAACGAAAGCCAAGATGTTCGTGAAAACGCCACAAAATATCGCAATCGGACATCCAATACTGATGAAATAAAATAAAACCCTGCTTCTCTGCCAAATGTAGTTCTCAAAGGAGTCGAATTCTTCATGACTGTAATAACTCCTACGATTATGCGTCAAATTCACAATATTGTCGCTACCATCGTTGGCTTCGAATGCCATATTCCTTGTATAACGTTCTCACAGATATGCTCGACAGAAAACACGTTGCAATATTTCTGTTGCTGGCGAAACTATGAAAACAGTCTGTGCGCAAACGCATACAGCAAACCCGCAGCTTTACATCAGGGCGCAAGTTTTTGCAAACGCTCAAGTGTGTATACACTGCTTAGGAGATCGAACCAGGTTACACAGGGCTTTATGCTACGGCTGAGCTCGTGTGGAAGTCGGTGCAGCCGTGCAGGACGCCTTTAGCTACATGCATTACGTCTTATTGGTCTGAGTGTTTCTCTGGTAATCTAGTCGTCCGTTAAACTCTACCTATAAAAACTAGCCAAAGTCTTGGAGCCAAACAGACTTATAGTATTCTAGGATATGTTGCTCTTCAATTCCTGGAATGCATTTGCATCATTCACTTAGACCCTAAAAATCAGATGCGTCGATCCTTGTGGAACAGAGGAGCATGCCACACCCAATCTTTAGCTTAAACAAAACAATTGGTTATATTGCATATTGCACGTATCAGTAAGTGTTTTCTTTTAGTTACTTAATTACTGTCGAATAATATTTATGATGATGATGATGATGATGATGATGATGATGATGATGATGATGACGATGACGACGACGACAACATCATCAACAACAGCAACAACAAGAATAATAATAATATTAATGATTATACTGATAATATTGATAATATTAATAATATTGATAATATTGGTAATAATGGTAATAATGATATTAATATTATTTTTACTAATAATATTAATAACAATCTTAATAATGACAATTATAATAATAATAATAATAATAATAATAATAATAATAATAATAATAATAATAATAATAATAATAATAATAATAATAATAATAATAATAATAATAATAATAATAATAATAACGATAATAATAATAATAATAATAATAATAATAATAATAATAATAATAATAATAATAATACAATTACTTCTAATTAAAAACTTGTAATTAATAACTTGTAATTAATCATAAATCTGCAAGAAATGTCCAATTGCCTGCAAGACAAATATTCGTCCTAATGAAACTAACGGTCCTGTTATGTCATGGTAAGTTCATATAAATGAGGATATAACATCACTTCTACTAACAATAATGGGAGCAATGGACATGTCAAATGACCGAGGACAATGGAGGTCATTTATTCGTACCCATCGCCGCCAAATGGCTGGCGTCAGGACCTAATGATGATGATGATAATTTTTGTTCTGTTATGCTTGGTTAAGGTGTACTATTGCAAAACTGTCATCTGTCACCGTGTCACGTGAACCAATCAAACTGCTTTTTCAACCCAGCCCTGTATTCTTTTCACGCCGTCGCAGACCATGTGAATGACCCAAAGGCAGAAGCATCGGTCTATGAGGCTGAGCTGACAGCTGACGATTTCACCGCCGCAGGATCTCAAGACACAGCCTCCGATCAAGCCCTGGTGACCAGACTAAGCTCAACAGACACTGCCAGCTTAACACCACACAACCAATTCTGAATAAAAAGCAGCGGAAGCAAAATTACTCGTGTTAGTTCTAACGGTAACAGTGCCAGTTGTAGGCGCTATGTTCAGTTAGATAGAGCCAATTATTGTCGGCCAGTTAAACGAATTTACGTACAGACATCAACAATGTGGGACGCGGTGGTACGCCTTGTAACCGGAGGGTCAGTGTTTAATCTAGATGTCTCTCGGGGGGGAAGTTCCCCCCAGGATCGAGTTCCCCCTCCCAGAAAACGTAAAGAGATGAAATTTTGTACAGAAAGTGTGACATTTAGGGGTAATCGCCCCCCAGGATTTATTATCTACCCCGTGTGAGGGAAAAATTGTAGGTTGAAAACTCTCGATATTACCCCCCTCGAAAATTCCCCCCCGTTATCAACTTGTTGTTGGATACATGGATACCGAAAAATATTTTAGCTTTTGAAAATACTCGTGACTACCCCCCTGGTCGTCAACTTTTCAAATATGTTGGATACCCCCCAGAACCCTAGATTCCCCCCGACAGCAAGGGGAGTAGATTATAAACACTGCCGGAGGGTAGCAGGCTCGATCTCTACATGTACCTCAAGCCACTGCGCTTCGACCCTGGACAAGTTGCTCACCCACAATAAGTAAGTAAGTATCGACTTAAATTCACAGTTGCAGACCGCATTCTCAGTTACAAACGACCAGTGATGGGCACTTTTAACTACTGTAGTTACTAACTAGTAGTTATAACTACTACAAAGGTAGTTGTCTAGTAGTTATAACTACTTTTAAAGAAGTAGTTTTAAAAATAGTTATAACTATTTTTATAAAGTAGTTTGTAGTTAAAAACTACACTATTTTATTAACTACATTTTTTCCTATTTAAGGACATTGTCCATAGACATTATACATTTATAAGTGATAGCTCCTGTTCTTTGTTGGTTAATTGATATTATGCAGTTATTCATTATAATTAGATTTGTCACTTGTTATTTGTTTGTGACCTTTTTTATTACTTTTGTTGACTATCAGTAATTAATGCAGATAATAAATTCTCACACTACTTGGTGAATATCACTGTACCGTAACATAACTTTAGAAAAGTAGTTTGAAAAGTAGTTACCTACTTATCTGGTAGTTACCAAAACTAGTTATAACTACTTGTCATCTAAAGTAGTTAAACAGTAGTTATAACTACTTATTTTGAAAGTAGTTAGGAAGTAGTTTTAACTACTAGTTAAGTAGTGTGTGCCCATCACTGCAAACGACATTATGCATAATTGTCGGTTAGGAAGGCAACGGAAAACCACCGCACGCGTCTCATTCCCGGTTGGCATAAAAGCCAATGGACCTGCCTTCGGGCATCGAATTCATCATCATCTTCTTCATTATCGACGATGTGCGATATAGTTGGCGCTACGCCAAAGCTGCAAAACATACTTGTAAGTGGCTTGTCCTCATATCACGAAAATGTATGCACAAATGTATGCTGCAGTGAGCGGTTGGATGGAGTAGGAACGATGAGGGAAACATGATTCATCGCACCGCTGCACAGCCAGGGAATGCCGGAGCCATTTAGGTATCAGTATAATATTTTATGTACCACTGATCGCGTTGAACCTATAATTATGTATATTAGGGTAGAGTGAAAAACTTTTTCTGAGCAAACGTTTTGTAATAGTGATGAATAGTTGCCAGCATATAAGGGTAAACACACTTCAAAATATTTTTTATTTTACTTTTTGTCTTCTGCCCTCTACCCTATATGACACATAATTATATGACACATAATTATATGACACATAATTATATGACACATAAACCACCAGAAGAAGACCTTGTATTATAATAATGACCATGCATCTTGTTAATTTAAGCAGACCAGCCAAATGGGATGCAAATAATCACCATTGCAGCTTATATTTCAGTCTCGTGGGAGCATACTATATAATAAGTATGGTTGCAGTGTGTTTAAAATCGGTTTCTCCCGGGTTTCGAACTCAGGACGTCTCGCACCCAAAGCGAGAATCATAACCATAGACCAACTATTCACAAGCTGTTATCCCTTCACAGTGGTCATATTATCAAAATAAAGTGTAGAAAGTATCTGTACACTGCATACACTGTAATAAGCTACTAGTAAGCGCATCACTGGCTTCAATTCTTCACACGATGTCACACAATTGTGTGAAAAGTGTATCGTCTGGAAGCTGTAGCAAATCATAAAAGTCCATTCAAAAACTGGAACAAATTAGGAGTTTCGTATCAATCACAAGAAATTCTATATATAGAAAGAAAGCGAAAGAGAAACGTGTTAATTAATTGTTTATTAAACATGTAGACTGTATTATACTACATACTTAATAATGCGTTTCGTTGAAAAAGAAAATAATATAACAATCGCTGTCCACATGATGAATGCAAGTGTTTTTCAGATCGTTGGATCAGAAATACATTTTTAAATCAATTTTAAACGATAAATGTAGAAGGCAAACGAGGTCTGAAATGATTGGATGGGTAAGGTGTCTAGACGGTCCAGTCCTACGACGGGATACATTGCGACAGAGGACTGGCTTTCCAGGTAGAAGTAATTTCAATCAATCAATTTCGTTTATTCTCAACATCAAGCTGACAGGTCGCAACTTGTAACAGATAACACCTAGGAAAAATTGTCTCAGCTCTGACAGTTAGTTATTAAATGGGTTGAGATAGCAAATATTATTATCGGTGCTCTAACAGTTAGTTACTAAAGAAGAATTAGGCTAGTGGCAATGTTAGTTAGGGCAACGAACGAGGTAACCAATAAGGTAAATACTGGAGAATATATGTATTTATTATATGTTTCGATGCATGGTGAAGATACTGATGGATGACTTATGACACAGTTGTGTTAGGTGGATCCTGTTGGATGGCGCTCATCTGAATCACTTCGTCATAGCGAATTAACGATGGAAACAGACAACGACAGCAACGAATGTCTCGCAGCTGAGAACGGAATTCCTCTCGAAATGTCTTCACAATGACGAAACACAGGATCGGTTGAAGACCGAGGGAGAGACTGATTGTCAGTCCGATAAGTACAGCAGGACCCATTTGAGTCGAAAATAAAAGGCGGATGAACACCAGTACCAACTGCGAAAAGAGAGTCATCGACGACAGTACAACAGCCCAGACTAGCATCTGATCATCAGAAACCGATCTCTCCTCGATCTGTGAGATTCCTTCTCTCTTTCTACATGTACAAAGCGTCATAAGTCATATTATGTTGAAATTGTATAGAGGTGTCCCTACTTAGCGGGATCTTTGATCCCTTCAGGGCCTTCCCTTGTGGCATTCAACAATCCATACTTAAAAGTGCAATCTGATTTGTAATATTATTGTTGTTTGGCTACAAATAAACGATTGATTGATTGATAAGTAGAATGATGGGTAGGAAGAAGACGAACGGAAGAACCCACATTAGGATCGATTCGACAAGTAAAGCTATGACTATGCCGAAAGCTTCATTAGCTAATGGTAAACATTTGCCATCGCGATGACTGTTGAAACTAGCCAGATACGGTAAACGGAACACACTTAATACGGTGAATATAACACCAACGATGATCTTACTTGCGAACAGCGTACAGTAGCCGCAAACATCGGACATCCAAACCTTCTCCTATGTATCAGATGTTCTCGAAGGTAAACGTTAAAGAGGAGGGCAACAGACAGCCAACCGGACGCAAAGAAGATACCCATTAAGAAGTGCCACATCTTGCACACGAATTTCGAAGTAGTCGGTGGATAGTAATGTCCCTTTTCACAGCGAAGCCAAAACGAACTTGTACAGAACAACAGAATTCCGACGTTGGCACAGAAATTGGCGGCTAGATAAACGTGTCCTTTGTGTTTCCGCCACAGACGACCTCTCACGAGAACAACGAAAGCCAAGATGTTCGTGAACACGCCAACAAATATCGCAATCGGACATCCAATAGCGGCGGAATAAAAAATCCAGTTTTTCTCCTCTTTGAAACACTCAAATACGCCCCATTCATCATCGTTCGCTTCGTCTGCCATATTTTGAGCTGAATTTTCTCAAAGATCGGCTTGGCAGAAAAACACGTTGCGAGACTTTCGGCTGTTGGCGAAACTATGAAAACAGTGTGCGCAATCGCATTATAGCAATTTCGCAACCATACACTCCTGCAAGTGCAGAGTCGAAACTAGGCTACGTGGCCTTTCACCTCGGCTCAGCTCAAGTTGAGTGGGACGTAAGACGCCGTTAGTTGTGTCTATACATTACTTCTGAGCCGGTATAATATGTTTATCTAATAATCAGTTGACCCTTGTCACTACCTATATACGAGCTAGCCAAGATCTGGTTGACACACCGACTGATAATGATAATGATGATGATATTAGTAATAATAACAGCAATAATTATATTAATATTAATAGTAATTCATTCATTCATTCATTTTTTGAATGTGTAGCGCCTCTTTAAGGGAACTACTCAGAGGCGCTCCCAACCGTAGCGCGGCCAAGTACGACCATTTTAAGCTGAGAGAGGAATGCCTGAGCAGAGGTTCTAGGAAGGGAGCGGAGTGCCAGAGGGAGACCATTCCAGGTCGAGGGGCCAACCAGGCAACCACAGAGAAAGCACGACAATTATAATGATGAGGATCATAACGATGATGATGGTGATGACGCGTTAGCCTTCGACCTGGTCGAACTGTCCCGGATTCGTCTGGATAGTTCCGAAATCGGGCTTGTGCGTCCAGTGTCCCGGATTGATCCGAAATTGTTCCGGTACTTGACGTAAATATGCATGCCTAGCAAAGCTCGAGGGTACGTAGGCCTACCATACGTATTCTATTTTTTGAAAGGTATACGTACGTTTTTTAACGTACCCTATTTTAGGGTACGTAAACAATAGAAAAATACGTTAACCACGTCATTGCTCATTATACAAATGTTCAATTTAATTTAAGCAAACAATCACAACCCAGTATACAGCGTAGTAAATTGCTGCAATGCTATATTGTAGGTCTATGTTTATCCAGCATACATTGCACTTAATGCACTAATATCAGTCAATCGGCTCAGTTCTACCATAAATAAAATTTTCGTGTACGATACGTACCATACGCGTATTCTATTTTTTGAAAGGTACGTACGTATTTTAACGTATTCTATTTTAGGGTACGCGTAGCCTACCCTCGAGCTCTGATGCTTAGTCTATATGAATTTTGCTCGTTCAGATAGGCTACTGGAATTGAATAAACTTTTCCTTATGAAGCTGAATCTAATTTATTATATAGGTCACTTGTCTTTTGTTGATTTTACTGTAATTTTTGACGATAATTTTCAGTATAAACTTACTGTAGATCCTACATTAAGCTGACACAACATTCGTTACATACAGTGATGTGGACAGGGTAAATAATTATGTTATTGGTAGGCCTACTGGCATATTGAGTGACTGTGTGCAGTGTGCGGGCGTCCCGGATTTGCAAAATCAAAAGTTGGCAGCCCTATATAGTTCCGTTACAGTGGCAGGTCAAAACGAGGAGACAGCATGGAGCTACGGTGCAGTGGCGTCTAACCCACACCTGGAATGGGAGAAGAAACCCCTCACTCTGGCCGACTTGCTTTAGTTTTCGTATTGCCGGTCGTTATTTTATCGGAAATCAACAGACTCCCCAGTTTATGTCCAAAACGTTAAACCTCCACTTCTTGCAACCGTGGAAATCGTTGGTGATGTTGCTGGCAATGGGGAGGTGCAGCAGCTGAACCAGGAAGGGATAGCTTTCAAAGTTCGGTTTTTACTTTCAATTGGAATGCTGCAGGAGCAAGGCCGTAGCCAGGATTTTGTTTCGGGGGTGTTTACCCGTTCTTGAACAAGCCGACAAGCAACCAAGTCAACCGTCTATAAGGGGTTTGAAGGAGCGCTGTGAGCTCTCAAAGCACTATAGAGCTGCATCATCTAAGTTCATATGAGTTCCCTTAGTTCTTACACCGTATATGTTATTAAATGCAATATTTATATTATACAATATTTAATTTCGGGGGTCTTTGAACACCCAAAACACACACACACCCCCCCTAAATACGGCCGTGTGCAGGAGAGAGGGCAAGAGGAGGGAGTTCTGAGATTGACGGACGAGAGAGGACATGAGCAAACTGGTGCATGAGAGCTTGGCCTCTCTCAGACCTAAACCTTCCCGCTAAGCGGTCCCATATTATCTCATCCAATGCCAGTCCATCTGTGTCCAAAGCCACAATGCCATTGTCTTCAGGAGGACTTTGTACGAGAATATGCAGAGAAACATTTTTACCCCTTAATGCATTTTTTTTCATTTCTCCGACATCGAGCATAAAAAGTTATTGAAGCGAACAGCAATATTATCCTACTGGTAAAAACGACATCAGTACACTGTGTGGCATTTTCCCAGAAGTGCTGATTGAATGCCTGGAGCTTGCATGCTGAATTCTTTTGTGTTTATGAGTATCGTCTCGGCTGCAGTAGCCCGTCTAGTTTCCACATACCGACGTGGTGCCAAACCGGTTCCAATGCGAGAAAAGTCCCGACACCGTCCACTGTCGGCGCAAGATAGTGAGACAAATTTTAAATTATTCTTATATGAAAATTTGACAGGTCATAGCAATTGGACAATGGAAGCTCAGGCTGTCTGTTCTTGATAAACTGTAATTATGTAATTAAATATTTGTAGGCCAAATCTACATTGTAATTTGTATTTATAATTAAATATTTGTCTCTTTAAACGAAGATTGCGCGACTAATTTTGATAGCACAGTCCGTTGGGCGGATATGCTTTGTAGGCTGCTATTAGCGCCGTTGTATTGCAAGGCTGTCTGTTCTGTTAGTAGTTAAGATTTAAATTGCATAACATGTAAATGTACAGCTCAGTGCGTTTGTCAGGCGCTTCAATAAAGAAAAGATTATTGTTGTTATTATTCAGTCAGTTGATTGATCTGTGTGAACTAATTAATTAGTATAGTTAAGTTATATTGAACCCAGGTGTAATTAATACAAACCAGCCGCTGCGTGTCACTCAAATAAAGAGTGACCCTGCTAAGCGGGACCTTGGTTCTTTAGGGTTTTCTTTCTCTGGTGGTCTCTTGCATCCTTTATTCTATTTATTTATTGTATTTCAGTTTGTTTCTTTGATGGGATCAACAAAATTTATGGCTATGGTTATGACAGAACGTTTTTTTTACCAACTTAGCGACAGCAGACGTAGGCCCTATTAGCATCTCAGTACACACAGTCTGAAACTATACCGTAAGAGGAAGCCTTGCATCCAGAGACAGCGAACCGCTACAGTTACACCATAGAACATATTTTCGGCACCGACCTTAAACACTTTTCAAACAGAGACTGGACTGTTGTATAGGGCTGTTGTTTTTAATGTCTGTAGGCTACGTTAAATGCTGTTTAAATTAACCTGCTTTTCTAAGATACTGGAGAAAGCTATGCACAAGCGAATATATGATTTTCTTTCAGTTAACCAAATTTTATATGAAAAACAATTTGGATTCAGAAAGAACCACTCTACCAACTTAGCTATTATTGAAGTCCTGGGCAATATTTCCGAAGCTATGGATGCAAGTAGTTGTACTCTGAGTGTATTTTTAGACTTGTCAAAAGCATTCGATACTTTAAATCATGACAATTTACTTGCCAAGCTATACCATTATGGTATTCGTGGGATTGCTCTGGAATGGTTTAGATACTATCTCAAGGATAGATATCAACGGGTTTCCTATGCAGGGGTTCTCTCTAGTCTTGCACCCATACTTTGCGGTGTTCCACAAGGTTCAAATTTGGGTCCTTTATTATTTCTCATCTACATAAACGACATCACAACCTGCTCCCCCACCCTGCAACTGGTACTTTTAGCAGATGATACCTCGGCTTTTATAATGGGAAAAAACTACTATCAACTATTCCAAATTATGAATTTGGAGCTTAATAAATTATCTTGCTGGTTCCAAGTGAACATGTTATCACTTACCATAAAGAAGTCAAACTATGTTTTATTTAAAAGCAAAAAGTCAAGGATACCGAATACATTTGACCCTACTTTAACTATCGATAACGTTCAATTGTGCAGTCTCTAAGTCTAAAGTCAAATTTCTGGGGGTTATCATTGACGAGAACCTTACATGGAAAGAGCGTGTGAAGAAAAAAGTAGCCAAAACTGTGGGGATCATTCACAGACTTAAGGGGTCCTTACCAGCTCACTCTCTCAAGTTATTATACACTACCCTTCTACTGCCTTATTTAAATTATTGTACTGTGGTGTGGGCAGGTGCGTATCAGAATATGCTTAAACCTATATACCTATATACATCCTCCATAAAAGGACAATAAGAGTTATCAGTGGAGCTCATTATCTAGCAGAGAGTTGCTAGCACCTATTTAAGTTCTTAAACATTTTAACAATTTACGACATTTATAAACTTCAACTTGCAATGTTAATGTACCGGCACCACAATGGCACTCTCCCAGCTTTATTTATCTCATACTTCACAGTGATTACTGATGTGCATGATTATAATACCAGACATAGACAGAACTACAGAACAGAAAAAGGCAGGATAAATGCTAGATGTTTCTCGGTCAGAATAAAAGGACCGCAGTTGTGGAACTTTATTGATTCTTGCATACGTGAACTACGCTCTTTAATTGCATTCAGTGTGTATAATAAGACTTCTCTGATTGACCAGTACTAATTCAGCAACATAGAACTTGGAACATGATGCTGTCTATTATCGTTGGACTATGAATAGTGTTACTACGGCTGCCTTAGCCTGTTAACTTAATACATTTTGTTGTTGTATTTCTGTGACCGGTAACCAATGGGGAAGACTAGATAAGCTGTCCCAGCTTCATCTCCCCATGAATCATTTGCAACTTGACTCGCATACTCACATTCTTTTGGCTCACATACTGTTAATCTATAACATGTTGTTAGTTAATTTAGTTGTTTAATGTGATTGCTGTTTATGCACTGTAATTTTGAATGCAACATGGTTCAATAAACTCAAACTCAAACTCAAACTTGTTTTCATTCTAAATACGATAGCACGTGATCAGCTTTCTGATCAGATAGCAGAGTACTTGAAGTAAATGATGGTTATGGTCATGGTTATGGTTAAGTAGCCTACTGTACGCGGAGCGATTACTACGGAGCCCCCGTAGATTACACCAGATTCGACGCACCGACAATCTATTCTATTCTGCCTAACCGGATGACAATGTATCAGTTCGACAATAACCACACACACGCTGGCACGCCCCCCCACACACACGAAACCCACCCACACACCCACACACTCTGTCTGTATGTTTGTCGCTGTGTCTGTGTCTGTGTCTGTCTGTCTGTCTCTGTCTCTCTCTTTCTCTCTCTCTCTGTCTCTCTCTGTCTCTCTCTGTCTCTCTCTGTCTCTCTGTCTCTCTCTGTCTATATACTTATATATATATGTGTGTGTATATATACATATATATATATATCTTTCTTTTCTGTCTCTCTGTCTCGGACTTTCTCTCTGTCTCTGTCTCTCTCCCTTTCTCTCTCTGTCGGTTATTCTCTGAGGAGACTCATATAGGCTACCTGTACGGCCAGTCTGATCATACAACGTACGGAGTCTATTACCTACATAATGGGACCATAGTCCGTAACTCTAGATGTCTAACGGGGTTCCCATCAATGGATAGGTCAAACTCAGCTAGAGGATTAGGTTACTTTGCATTCACTTAGAAGACCCCTTAAGTAAGTTGGCGTCTCCCTCTATCTGTTGAGCTGAAATGCCACGTGACGTCTGACCATCACTCCGCTCCAGATGTTGACAATGAATCCTTTCTATCCTCCTTCCGCACAACTCCATTAATTTCCATAGAGCCTCGGCCTCTTGTACAATGCCATAGCCTATATACTACATCTAACTTGCTCGCATACTGACCTATTTGCTCAACTGCAACAATAACATACAGAGATAATCCCACACAATGTACTACCTGCAAGATTCGAAGCTAAAAGAAACCAAGACCAAGACTACGCTGGAGAGACAACATAAATGAGGACATAGCCTACATGTAACATCACTTGGACTAACACTAAGCAATGGACTTGAAAAATGACAGAGAACAATAGAGATCATTTACTTGTACCCATCGGCGCCAACTGGCTGGCGTGAGGAAGAACTGATGATGATGATAATGATGATGAACGATAACATTATATAAGTTCCGTTGCCCTCATTACGTGAACCAATCATAAGCTTCCGGAACTGTTTTTGCCAGCACATGATATTGATACAAGCCGACAAGAAGATATACATTGTAGCTGCCGAGATCCGTGATAAGGCTTGGAAAAAGTTCCGGTCCAAAGGTCTATGGGCGCTGGATGGCCAGGCAGCCCCTCTGCCTGCTCTGGCCCGGGTGTAAACTTTTATCGCGCAGACAACTTGGAAAGCCGTGGAAACATAATATACATGTAGATATGCCACGGAACACAGGCAGAGATAGTTCTTTGGCCAAGGGCCAAGAATTCGGCCAGTCGTTGGGAGCTGTACGGAAGCCCAAAACGGGTTTGAACTTTTTTTAATTGTCTACTTGATGTAATAATAATAATAATATTTTAATGAAGCGCCTGACAAACGCACTGCGCTGTACATGTACATGTTATGACGATTAAACAATTCACAAGAACACAAATTACAGAAGACATACAAAAATCAACACAGTTGCAGCCATGCAAGGCGCAAGCTCATTGTACCTTTGCTGCCACATAGGGAATGAAAGTATTAGCTAAACTCAGAGGGCCTTACGGGAATCGAACCGGGTCTGTGAAACTTCAGGCAAGAATGTTACCCTTTATACTATCCCCTCCCCAAATGACCTATAATATCTTAGAGTAGACGTATTGAGGTATGAAACAATAACTTAGTCAGATGATGTAGACCTAATTTTCACGTGTTTACCTAGAGCTCAAGACAATGCATCGACTGTATAGAGGACAAATATTATTGTGTCCAAATTTCATACTTTCGACAAAACTGAATTTTAAATTTCAAATGCATATGAAAATATAGCATAGTTACATTATCGTACTTTCTTAATGTCCTTGACTACTTCTTTAAACACGAATTCAGACTGTGCAGAGCAATGGTATTATAATTATGATATGAGAATAACATGAAAGAAAAGAACAAGTTTGTAAGAGAGGTGTGTCTGAAAATGCTATTACAGGAGTAGAATTTAACTGTTTTGGCAGCCATGCAAGGCGCCCATCACGTTCTAATCCTCATTTTACCAAAGCCATCTGGCGAATGAAAGGTTGAGTCGACCTTTGTATATATGTACGTAACTGGGCTTTTATGGAATTCACTTGTAAGAAGCGCCGTGCAAATGGCTCTCTAACAAACTATATACGAGAATGTCACTTGCACCGAGTTTAAAGAAACAGTGCGGATGTTCTGGAACACTGTTCCACAGGGAGGGACACATCACCCATGCAGGACGCGGTGCGTAGAGTTCTCCTGATGATGTATGGAAGCGAAGAACCAGCAGCTCTCTGCGGGCAGTCGAGCGAAGCGGCCGACCACCAACCGCTATATATACAACTCTCATAAATATGCCGCTAGGTCGTCAAAGAGTCTGTTCATTATTTAACAACGTCATCAGTTTAACAAAGACACAGAATCTCTAGTGGATGCTAGTGAATATTAAACATGCTCACTAGACAATTTCAGCCTTGCTAACAACACAGTGAGAACTGGCCTCGGTAAGCTTGGTTATTCATTTCTTTCTCTCCAAGCAGCTCTGACTCCATAGATCATCTCCTCCGTGTGGTAAAACAAATCTCCTCCTGGATGACTTCAAACATCCGTCCCTTGTTCCTCTGTATAGTTGGGAATGACTATTCGCTTCCCGATGCTGGCTTGTTTAAGAGCGGCTGGCGCGGTCCGTACGCGGGACCTTGAATGGCGTGGCGCCCATTCAAACGGTCAGCAGTGATGAAGGATCTCACCCGATCAATTCATTGAAAACTGAGCAAGCCGAGGCCATAGGGTCGCTACACATAAACGCACTGACTCATCTGATCCTGTACCAATCCTCGCCCTAAAAGACACCCGCCTTAACATCTGCTGTGCCCTCTCTGATCCTCTGGAAACCGGACTCGGACCTCCCTCGGACTACTCTTTTGGACAACCCCTCTGACTATACGCAGCGCTCGTGAATAAGCTGGTGCCCTGCGCTTGGCTTTCGAGTGGCGCTTTAGAAGTTTGGAGATTACGATTACGATTACATTTACATTTACAACTCTGAAACGACTGTAATGGCATTCTGGAAGATTCTAGGGATAAGATCAAGGACCTGTTATATACAGAGGACTAGAAAGTCCTCTTGTAACGTCGTTGTACTAGTTTCTGGGCGATAATCGGGGGTCAGGAAAACGTCACATCTTGTTTTGATAACAAACGCATACAATTCATTATATTTTATGAAGGCAAATTGACGAATAATTGCGTATGCAAAATAAAAAAAATTGCCGGTGGAGATTTAAAGCATCATAAACAAAATTTGAAGTGAGGTGACATCTTTGTTTAAGATTGAAACGGATGTACACGATAGTTTCACAAAGGTCTATTCCACTATTATAGATTCCTTGGGATAAGATCTATGCGCTGGTCCCCTTAGGCTTCCGTACAAAACCAGCAGAACTACATGCATGCCATGGATAAACAACACCAGAGTTGAAACAAACGCAGAATCATCAACAGTTCGACCTCAGCTACGACTTGCTGAGATCCGCTGCGAAATATTTTGAAGTTGAATCGTCTTTTCGAACGAATTAAAACCTAAAGGATTATTATGGCAAACGACAGTACGGATCCGGACTACTACGACTTGGACCCTTTCGCATTTCACGGTCGGATACCCGAACCTGTTTTCTACCTACTTCAGATTGTTTCGCCTATTGCCATATTTGGTGGAGTCTTCGTGAACATCTTGGCTTTCGTTGTTCTCGTGAGAAGTCGTCTGTGGTTGAAACACGAAGGATACGTTTATCTGGCCGCCATTTTCTGTGCCAACGTTGGAGTTCTGTTGTTCTGTTCGAGCTCCCTCTGGCTGCTGTCCATCTCGGTTCGTAACTACCCACCAAATACTTCGGAATTCCTCTGCAGGTTCTGGTATTTCGTGCAGACTATAGTCTGGGCGCCTGGTTGGCTCTCGGTGGCACTCCTCTTCAACGTTTACCTTCGCGAACATCTGATACACAGGAGAAGGTGTGGATGTCCGATGTTTGCGGCCAAGTACTGTACGCTGTTCGCAAGTAAGATCATCGTTGGTGTTATATTCAGCCTTGTGCTTGTGGCCGCTTTTCCGTATCTGGCGTTTGTCCACGTAGATCCCCGCTATGGTTGCATCCCAACAGAATACTATAATCACATTGTGATGCTCACCGAGTACGGCCTAATGTGGTGTTTACCGTTGGTAATTTTCCTCATTGTCATTCTGACGATTCTGTGTACCTCGAGGGAAGGCAGGTCCTTCGGGTTCTCACAGTTCGAGGAGAGATCCAAGTCTGATGAACAGGTGAGAGTCTTGGCTGCCATCATGTCGTCGATGATTTTCCTATCGCAGTTCGTCCTGTTTGTTCCGCTTCACGTCTTGGTACTGTATTCGATTACCTATCAGGCAATCGTCGAACTGATATACGGTCTGTCGGTCGGTCTACAGCCGATCCTGTGTTTCATCATTCTGAAGGCATTACGCGATGGATTCCGTTATCAGCTACGTAACATCCTTTGTTGTGTTCGACTGTTTCCGTCGCTGGATCGCGATGAGGAAGTGGTTCGACTGACCTCCATCGAAGAGGATCCGCCAAGCACAACTGAATCCTAAAGACATCACCGAAATAACTACAACAAGACCGTTTCAGTCCGAAGGGCATGTCCTGCAGTCTGCGAAATATTGCGGGCTTCGAACGCTCCCAGACCGTACCTCGGGGACCTTACAAAGGCGTGGCACCCATTCACCGAGGTGGTGAAGGATCTCACCCAATCAGTTCTTTGAGAAACGAACAGAGTCGAGTACGTACAGTCGCTACAGAAAAAAGTACATCTACATTAGCTGGATTTTAGAAATTCGATTGTGTTTCTCAAACATTTTGCTTCTCGTGCTACAAATGAATCCTTCGGTCTTCATCGCCACAAACAGTTCACTGGGATTTTCGGTCCAGATGGATTCAAGATAGTGCAGAGCGCTGTAAACGCTGAACGATAACGAACCGCGTTTGGATGACCGCTTTGCGCAGCTGTTCGTGAGATTTTATTCCGGGTCAGGATTTTCGACTGGAGGTTACACCATGTGAGTGAAATCGTCAATGCATGCAGAACTGTGGAAGTCAACAGTTGAGTTGTGATGAGAAACTTGAAGGTTCGAAAACAGAGAAAAGAAAGTCAGATGTTCGAACAGTGCAACATTCATCATTCATTCATGCATTCATAGCACTTGTTGTAATTGGAATTGTGATTGTGATTGGAATTGGAATTGCAATTGTATTTGGAATTGAAATTGCCCTTCTTAATGGAATTGGAATTGGAATTGTAACTGGAATTGTAATTGTAATCGGAATTATAATTGGAATTGTCATTGTAAGTGGATCATGGATTGTCATTGGACATTAATATAGCTCCACTGAAAGAGCAAAACACATCTGCACTATCCTATATGAAGCCACGTTTCAGTAAGAACTACACTATTACAACTATTAGCAAAACAATGCACAGTAAAGTAGAAGAGACACCAATGGTGGGCCCACGCACACACGTGGAGCCAAGCAACAAATCCCGTCAACAGCTGACAGATGGCTTATGTAGCGCCTTTCTAAGACACCTACTTGTTGGCGCTTGCATCCTAGATCAGGAGAAAGAGAATAGAATGCCCTCTGGAAGGTGTGTGCTTCATCCCTGTTTTAAAGAACATGCAGATCCTCTCCAGGCAATGCCATATTAATGCATGGGCACACTGGGCAGTCGCCAGAGGCTCCACAATTCTAGGTACCCCAAATTAAAGCGACCAGAAAAAGAAAATAACACCTTGAAGACTAATGACTTCAAGCCAATAATATATCAATTCTCTGCAAAAGAAATTTCGCAAACTCTTGTGTTGATTATAATAAGTACTTCCTTGTGGTGCCATCTCTGTGAGACTGTTTGTACGGTGTATCAATTAATTATCATTTTTATGTTGACATATTTGTGCTTCTCAAAGCTTATGCTATATTGTTCAAAGGTTTATGCTGATTAATCTTCGCTTTTACAATATGTTTCTTTATGTTTAAGCATTCATTTCGTTACAACGTAAATGTTGAAAGTACCGATACATCTATATTTGATTTTATTGACTGTTTAAATTTTATACCCGTAGGTGGGCAAGGACCCAAATGCATTGCTTTTCCCAGGGCCTACAATGCTGTTAAGACGATAGTTTCTCCAGGTGGAATAGTATCTGTTGACTCATACATAGGTTAGGTGCACAATCTATGCAGATGCTTATAGCGACCATTGACTGATGCCTTGAGCCTTATAATAGTGGCGTTTTAGAAGTTTGTAGAATAGATTATTGTAAATAATGCCAACGAAGTTCGAATTATAGCTGCAGAGAACGACTATTTCTTCCACAGGCAGAATGCTCAGCGAAATAACATCTGACACTACTTTTAAGAGAACTCAACTAATATTGTAATTGTAAATGTAATTAATAAATTCTATTGTGTCTAATGCAAAAGGTCTCAACGGATGGCACACCAGGTCAACATCCAGAACATCAGTCTGCAAAGACAGGTGGCATATGGTGGAGAAACAATTTGAAAGAGGTCAATCTTAAGTTGACAAAATTACATAAGCGACTGCGCAGAACTGATGTGATTTAGAATTGGCTAAACGCCAGAAAAAACAACACGCAGATTCTTTATGAAATCATGTGAGCCTAATCTAGCAAGCCGCAGATGAAACTTTTCACAGTAATCAATATAGGTGTCTGTCGAAAACATGTCAGCTTAAGTTCAAATCGTGTTGATGAACTCATTTATATTCAAGAAAATGTTACTTCTTGTATTTTCGTCAATATAATTATTATGTTATGATAACAGCCTGTTCGACTTCACCTCCATACAATTCTCACACTCGTAGACTTTTTGCTATATTATAATTGGTCTGTGTGCTCAGAGGCGGCGCTGGCCGGGGGGGTCCAGGGGTCCGGACCCCCCCAGCTGTCGTTCAGACCATTTCTCCAATTCGTGTAAATCCGAATAGATTTTTTTTGGGGGGGGGTCTGGTTTCGCTGACAGCCTTGCAACTAATGTCATGACTTTGTAACTCTTTCCAATATATTACATTAATAGTATGATCATCACTACTTATTAGGTCTACTCAAATTCTTTAAATTATATTCAACTTACTTACTAAACCTCTCTGCACTGCGTGCTTATGATTGGTACGTGATTGGTCCGTGTGTACAGTGTTGACTCTTAGTGAAAATAATAACAATAATAATTTTTATGGCATCATTAAATTGCATATTGATGTTTGATGTTTTCTTCTGTTTCAATGTTTTAACTGGATGTTTACAAAATCAAATTAATTAAGATAAAATAGTAATTACAAGTTTCCAAATTTTTTGACCAAGTCAACGTAACAACTAACAAATCAAGTTCATTTTAAAGCTATAAGCTTAAATGTTTAGTTCAGAGTGGCTAAAATGAGCTCCAAATGGCAACATTATACTCCAAAAAGCGTTGGCGGCCCAGGGCTCCGCCCCAGACCCCGCTGGGGAGCTTACGACGCTCCCCCAGACCCCCTATTCGTGGGCAGCTTCGCGCCTTCGGCGCTCGCAGTGCCTCACACTCGGGCGCCTGCCACGCAGCTTGCAAGTTAATTTCATTTTCGTCGACCCCCCCAGAACTAAACACCCAGCGCCGCCCCTGTGTGTGCTTGTTTATACATGTGGCTGTGGGTCTATCTATTTGCCTAACCGGTCATTCTGTTTCTCTGTGTTTCTGTCAATACGTCTCCCTGTGCCTGCCTACTTGTCCGCCTGCCTGCTTGTCTGCCTTCTGTCCTGCCTCCTTGCCTACCTGTCTGTGTCTGTCTAACTGTTTCTCTATTCGTACTTTTCCCTGTGCCTGCTTCCCTGTCTGTGCCTACCTGTCTGTCTGCTTACCTGCCTCACTTCCTGCCTGGATGCCTGTCTGCCTGCATTCCTGTCTGCCTGCCTGACTTCCTGCCAGCTTGCCTGTAGGTCTGTCTGCCTGCCTGGCTTTCCGCCTTCCTGTCTGCTTGCCTATCTGTCTGCCTGTCTTCCTGCCTTCTTGTCTGCTTGTTTGCCTGTCTTCCTGCCTCCCTTCCTTTCTGTGTCTGTCTGCCTTCCTGTCTGCCTTCCCGCCTGCTTGCCTGTCTGTCTGCCTGTCCTCCTGTCCGTCTGTCTGCCTCCCTTCCTGTCTTTCTGCCTGCCTGCCTCCCTTCCCGTCTGTCTGTCTGCCTGCCTGTCTGCCTGACTGTCTGCTTGCCTGTCTGCCTACCTGCCCTCCAGTCTGCCTGTCTGTCTGCCTCCCTTCCTGTCTTCCTGCCTCCCTGCCTCCCTTCCTGTCTGTCTGTCTGCCCAAATGACTTCCTTCCTGTCTGTCTGAGAGCTGAGGTGAATTATTCTCGAGCGGAGTACGACGCAAATGCATAAACTGGCTTCAGTCGTTGGTTCGGGTCATCTGTCAATTTCCTTGGCTGCTGCTGCTGCTCTGCCTTCGCCCTTGGCTGCTGCAGCAGGGACTGCTGACGATGTTGATGATGATGTTTCTGCCTTGGTTGCGGATGCTGGGAGTCGAAGGCAGCTGAGGCAGAGATGCTAGTGCGGGCTGAAGGCGGCTGGCACTCGGTGGGGCCGTGGGTGATGCGGCAGGCATCGTGGTCCGTGAGGCTGTTGTGGAGATGGAAGAGGAGGACGAGGAGGAGGAGGAGCAGGATGAGAAGAGGGAAGAAGAAGAGGAGGAGGAGGAAAAGAAGAGGAGGAGGAGGAGCAGGATGAGAAGAGGGAAGATGAGGAGGAGGAGGAGGAGGAGGAGAAGAAGAGGAGGAGGAGGAGAGAAGAGGAGGAGGAGGAGGAGAGAAGAGGGAAGATGAGGAGGAGGAGGAGGAGAAGAAGAGGAGGAGGAGGAGAAGAAGAGGAGGAGGAGGATGAGAAGAGGGAAGATGAGGAGGAGGAGGAGGAGGAGGAGAAGAAGAGGAGGAGGAGAAGAAGAGGAGGAGGAGAAGAGGGAAGAAGAAGAGGAGGAGGATGAGAAGAGGGAAGATAAGGAGGAGGAGAAGAAGAGGAGGAGAAGAAGAAGAGGAGGAGGAGGAGAAGAAGAGGAGGAGGAGAAGAAGAGGAGGAGGAGGAGAAGAAGAGAGGAGGAGGAGGAGAAGAGGAAAGAAGAAGAGGAGGATGAGAAGAGGGAAGATAAGGAGGAGGAGGAGGAAAAGAAGAGGAGGAGGAGAAGAAGAGAGGAGGAGAAGAAGAGGAGGAGGAGAAGAAGAGGAGAGGAGGAGGAGAAGAAGAGGAGGAGAAGAGGAGAGAGAGGAAAGAAGAAGAGGAGGATGAGAAGAGGGAAGATAAGGAGGAGGAGGAGGAGAAGAAGAGGAGGAGGAGAAGAAGAGGAGGAGGAGAAGAAGAGGAGAGGAGGAGAAGAAGAGGAGGGAGGAGGAGAAGAAGAGGAGGAGGAGGAGAAGAAGAGAAAGAAGAAGAAGAGGAGGATGAGAAGAGGGAAGATGAGGAGGAGGAGAAGAAGAGGAGGAGGAGGAGAAGAGGGAGGAGGAGGAGGAGAAGAGGAGGAGGAGAAGAAGAGGAGGAGGAGGAGAAAGAAAAGGAGGAGGAGAAGAAGAGGAGGAGGAGGAGAAGAAGAGGAGGAGGAGAAGAGGGAAGATGAGGAGGAGGAGGAGGAGAAGAGGAGGAGGAGGAGGAGGAGAAGAGGAGGAGGAGGAGGAGAAGAAGAGGAGGAGGAGAGAGAAGAGGAGGAGGAGGAGAAGAGGGAAGAAGAAGAGGAGGAGAAGAGGGAAGAAGAGAGGAGGAGGAGGAGGAGAAGGGGTAGATGAGGAAAAGGAGGAGGGGAAGAGGAGAAGGATGAGAATGGAAAGAGGAGGCGGGTGAAGAAGATGAGGAGGAGGAGGGAAGAGGAGGAGGAGGATGAAAAGGGGAAGAGGAGAATGAGGAAGAGTCGGAGAATGAGGATGGAAGGAGGAGGCGAGGAGGAGGAAGATGGGAGGAAGAGTAGGAGGAGGAGTAGGAGGATGAGAAGGGGAAGATGAGTGGAAGGAGGAGGAAGGGAGGAGGAATAGAAGGAAGAGGAGTAGGAGGAGTAGGAAGAGAATGCAATGTATGTAAATGTAAATCTTCGAAATTTCTCAGTGACACACAAAAGCCGCGTCAGGTAGACAAGCTTATTCACAGGCGCTATATCAAATCATGTCCGCAAAAGCCAATCGCCTCAGTTCGTTCCGATGCCAGGTCAAAATCCAGGTCAAAATCAGATGAGGAGGAGTAGGAATAGGAGGATGGGAAGAAGAAGAGGAGAAGCAGAAAGAGGAGAAGGAAAAGATGAGGAGGAGGAGGACGATGTGGATTTGACAGAGGAAGGGCAACAGCAGGAGGACTGGTGGGGTAGATGGAAAATTTGATAGAGGAAGAGCAACAATAACGATCTTTGTTTATTAATTCAAACTGACATGAACGCAGTATGATTACAAGTCATAGTATGAACGAACGCTCCCAATTTATTACAGGAGTCAAATGTAACTTTATGGCAGCCACACAAGGCTCCCATCTGTTCAACTACTCATTTTATCAATGCCACCTGGCGAATGAAAGGCTGAGTGAACCTTTGGGAGAGTTGCGGTAAGCGATCCCGCGTCCATGCTGATCTTTTACTCCTCGTGCCAGAGTGTTACCATTCACCTAAACGGTAAACCCTCTCCGCGTGAATAGAAGGATAAGGTATTAGTTGGAGAAGGTATAAAGCGGTGGAGGAATTTTGCACTGGAAGACCCTAAGGAGAAGTTCCATGGCGAGGAGGAAGAGAAGGAAAAGAAGAAGGAAGATGAGGAATAAAGCGGGAAGAGAAAGTGATCGTAATCTCCAAACTTCTAAAGCGCCACTCGAAAGCGAAGCGCAGGGCACCAGCTTATTCACGTGCGCTGAAAGTGGAAAGTAGGAGGAGGAGACGATGAAGAGGAGCGGGATAGGGGATGAGGAGGATAAGGAGGATTGGAAATGCTAAAGTGGGAGGCTGAAAGAGGATGAGGATGAAGGAAGATGGAGGAGAAGCGAAATTGGATGAATGCTTTGAGATGGGTTTGCCATTTAAATCACGAATTACACAAAAAAGACGAGATGGATTTAATTTCATCAGGTCAGATCTGCTTAGATTTTGCCAAATTCAATAAGAAACTACATTAGATTCGAAGCACGTATATGTACGCGTGTGCTTTACATATGTATGTATGTATGTATGTATGTATGTATGTATGTATGTATGTATGTATGTATGACATTGTATGTATGTATGTATGTATTTATGTATGTATGTATGTATGTATGTATGTATGTATGTATGTATGTATGTATGTATGTATGTATGTATGTATGTATGTATGTATGCATGTATGTATGCATGTATCAATGTATGTATGTGTTGTCCCACATTCCTATTTTTCATCTTATTCTGCCCTGTCTGACTTCAGTCCTTCACGAGTCGAATGCAAAATGAGATTAATCAAGGGCCCTGTATAATAACTATAATTATCATGGCTCCATAACAGGTCATTATAATAAAGAGATCCCTGCTGTTTATGTAGGAGCCAATGAACTAATATAATATACCAGAAGGAAGTCGCTATCTGTCACTTCCCAGGTTAAAGCAGCGACCCGTAGTCAAAATGTGTCCCATGCTCAGCATATCAATTACTGGACTCAGTTAGGGAAATGTTCCGGATAGAATTAGAATGCTGTGGACTAGAATCTATAGAATCAATAAGTCTTTTCTTAGGACAAGGTCTTGTCTGCAACTGTATACTCGAGCCGAGGATTAACCGCACCACGGACTGTTTTGTTCCATCTACTTCTGTTTCGTGTTTCCTGTCAACAGTGGCGTAACGACCTAGCAGGGACCTTTGACACTCTGAGCTCGGGGCACTTACCCATTAACGAGACTAAAGAGTGAAAATAATGAGAATGCTATACTATAGCTATCTCATTATTATATTTGAAACTGCAGTTAGGTAAAAAAAAAGCATTAAACGTTATCATCAATAATCCATAGTTCAAGTCACATTAATGGTTCAAGACAAGCTCTCACAAAAACGGGAAAGCACAGGATTTTTTATAGATAAAACGCTTGGGGCCCTTGGGACTTGGACTCGGGTGAGTCTGGGGTCCTGGACTGTGTCCACCCTCGTTAAACGGTTATTATGACATTGCTTATCCACCATCTGGAGATAAAGGTGGTCTGTTCCCACATCGTTCCACCTTGCCCCAGGGAAACCTGTCTCCCGTGGTTAAATTAATTGCTCACCCAAAAGTGGCGGATCTCCGAATGTTCGCAAATCTAAAGCCTGAGCCTATTTGTCGAAACTATAGACAACACTGGCTATTTGGAAAACAAATAAAATGCATGAAACAATAATCATATGTTCGATTAATTATTGTAACAAGAGCACATAATTATTATCGGTTACGGGTCTCCTCTATTAGGTGGCGGGTTTCAAATCCGAGCAGTGGCGTCTACCAATGGGGGGGTTTGGAGACCGATCTCCATCGAACTTCAAAAGTGGGGGGGTTGACCGATTTTGGCCGAAAGTGGGGGGGTTTCATTTTCTCATGTTACCTCTTTTCTCCTGTATGATTATTAACCTACATTAAACCATTATCGTGGGATCGAAATTCTCTTATGTTTCCATTACAGTAGCAAACGGCTTGTACAACAGAACACTTACTGCACAGTCTGCACTGCCATGGGGGGGGGGGTTGGAGACCCCGTTATATCAAGGCATGGACCCCTGGGTATACCAGGCGTCCGTGTATCAAGGCAGCTATATACGGCAGCTCTACCCTAACGAGTCTACGACCAACGGGCCAACGGCTTACGCGATATACCGGCCAAACATTTGGGAGGGGTGAAGACCCTGAGGTCGCTTCGCTAATGACACGGTGGCCCAGACTGGCAGAGTTCTCGGCTGCAAACCTGCAACCTGCATCATGTGTGTCATCGCTTAGACCGTGCTCCGGCAGTCCAGCTTAGCTTCCGAAATGGCCCATTTCTATCCTCTCTCTGACCTGTCCAGTCAGTGTGTGGCGGACATTTCAAATGAATATATGCATAGGAGTAATTATAATTATTAACTATATGAACGCGTTGCAAGTTGATTCATTTAGCCTACTTTATTTCTTCTGACTTCTGAGTGAGTATTTGTTATGAAATGATACACAATGATATACAGGGACGCGGTGGTGTAGCGGTATGTTAACCCATAAGAGGTCCTTAAATACACTTATGTAGAAAATTTATCTCTAAATTTGTTATTTCGCTGCCGGAGGCCAAACGAAAATGTTTTAACTGTCATGTCTTACATTCTAACAGTTTTAGTCCGATTGACTTCAAACTTGACCTAGATAAGGCCATAAGGAGTGATTAGTTCCAAATAACATGGTATCAACAGACATAAAATTCATCCCAATGATTACTTTATATCTTTTTTCCCCAGACCCATGTTGTGTCAGGGTTAGAAGGGTCATTTCTTGCTGACTTTCTTCACAAAGAAAAAAGTCCAGGAAAAGGGATATGTGTTTCTTGGTATTCACATTAATTTTTCTATTACCGTCTTTAAATAGCTTTAGACAAGAGTACAATGGGTTGCATTGATTTTGTGATGGACTATATATATATGTCTACATAGTGAAATGATGAGAAGATGACACATGACAGTAACAGTAGCAGACTAACAACCTGCACATTTACATTCAACAATTAACTGTTCAACTAATGACATCTTGTTGTCCTTTGTAATTTTGCGATAAATCATAAAATGTAGTCTCTCGACTTCGTTGGACTGCTGGAGGCCCGTTAATGGTAAATACATTCAGTTACGTCATCCATTAATTCACTAATCTGTATCTCTCTCTCTCTCTCTCTCTCTCTCTCTCGATCGATCGATCGATCGATCGATCGATCGATCGATCGATCTCGATCGATCGATACGCCAAAACAGGGCTTTTTTCTTGGAAAAAAGGTTCCAGAACTCGACAAATTCAGAACAATTATAGGGTCATATATATAAGCATATATATATATATATATATATATATATATATATATATACTGAAAGCATTGAAATTAAAACTAAAGTATCTAAATAATTAAAAATAATTTTTAGTAAAATTTAAATTAACTGAAAAAATTTAATAGCTGAAAAAAGGTACCGGAATGCCGCTCCGGACCATTCCGGCCGAAAAAAGCACTGCACCGAAATGTGTATTTCAGAGGTCAAATTTTTGGGGCCCAGTGGGGGTTGGTTCTCCAATGGCTACTGGGGGGGTTAGACACCACTGAATCCGAGGT